>APFE031318558.1:7898-54633 GCA_000404065.3 Pinus taeda
ATTGATAAAATCGCCTCCCATTTTTCCTATGTATCATGGGGATTAGCCCATTTATTATACATATAAATTTAGGGTGGTTCTTAAAATTTTCCCTGAATCCAGTCTTCATCAACAAAGCCACGAATGTCCAAAATTATATCCAATCCTATTCTTCCTTGGTAGCTGTTGTAGCGGCTACAACCACCCTCCAAAATTTTTCCTTAGCTTCGTTTTGGAGCCTCTCTACCAACCTTTCGCAGCAACATGTCTTGCTTCTTCAAGTACACAAGCTTCAATGATTTTCTTGTAGAATGAAAACCCGTCCATGAGAGCTTGTTACATTCCCATCATAGGTTGTTTCCTCGGACTTGGTCCAGCTGCCAATTGAGAAGCTCCCTCAAGAAATTACGCAATTATAGAGGGAAACCAACCTTCCCTCTAGAGATTGTGCAATTATGTGTCACAGCCTGCTGGGCTCTAGAATTGCGCAAATTTTCCTGTCAAGCTTCACTGATAAAATTGCACAATTCCTACCCAGAGGGCTACTCAACCCATGAATTGTGCAATCCTGGGAAGCAGTCAGCTGCTTCGCCTAGAAATTGCACAAATCTCTTGGGTAGCCAGCCCAACTCCCTCCTAGAAATGCGCATTTTTCCTCCCAGCTGAGCAGATTGTTGAATGTGTAGTTGAGTTGACCGATTCCACCCGGGAAAAAGAAAACTTGACTTGCATGAATGGGCTGCTTTTTCTTGGAATAGAAAAAGAAACATGCAAAAATCATCCCTATATTCTAGGGAGCTATTTTTAGCAGTTGGAGGTTACATGAAAATATCGTTTTAGAATCTTTCCTCCAAGTGTCGATTTTTCCTAGATTTGTGGCATGCGCATCATGAGCTTCAAACTTATTTATTTGACGCATCAGAGATCATTTATTCACATCGATCTTGGAGCTCTAACATCCCACAACACATCCAGGACTCTTCGACACATCCAACTCATCTATTCACAGGTAAGTGGTCTTAACTTGTCTTTTGCAACATTTCTATCACTTTTTGTGTTTTTTCTTGTGTGAGTGTTGTTTGCTTAATTTATGTGAACGATTTTTGTCATTTACATGCATACTAGTGTGTACTAGCACCATTTCAGTTTTCGTTAGCATCTCACTGTTGTCGCATGCATGAAACTATTTTTCATGAACGATCATCGATTCAGTGGCTTGCTTCACCCACATGCATGTTGTTCCATTTTCTGAATCTTTCATTCAATTTTTGCATGCACAATCATTCACTCCTGCTTACACCTTGTATCGCCATGCATTCACCTTCGAATTTGCTTTCAGTTTCCTGTTAGCTGGTCTGGGCAGCCTTGGCCAGAACTCTGCTTCACCAAGACAACATTGCACAATCCTGAGAGGGAAGGCTCTATCTTCCTCTCAGAAAGTGTGCATTTCTACCCAGGATTTGTCCTCCAGTCTTGCATTACCCAATTATGAGGGACAGTGATTTTTGGCCCAAAAAATTGTGCAATGCAGTCACTAGCCTTGCAACCATTGCCAGCTAAAATTGTGCATTGCGCAATTCTAGCAGCCAACAGGCCAGCCTGGATTACGCATTGCACAAATCCAACAGTGAGCCAACCTCCCCAGACAACCCAGACTGCCTTTTGCACAGTTTTAGTAGCCAGTCATCCAGCCTCCCAGAAGAAATTGCGCAATCCTTGCCAATCAATCCCCAGGTATGTTGCATATCTTTCCTCAAGTTTTCTTTGGTCTTCGCTAACAGATTTCTTGCCATGCATGTCGCTTTGTCTCAAGATCTTGCTGGTGTTTGTCCACCTCTTAGAAGTTTAGGATCAATGGCCTCCAAGAGAGTAGGATCAAAGGACATTGACGGATGTGCAACTAGAGTAGCAGTTGAGCGAGTGTCTACAAATCTGCCAATCTATGAAGATACCAAGTTGATTGTATACAAGGACATCAAGGTGAAATGGCAAGAGGTCAATGATGCATTCATAGGCATATTTGGGAAAGACCTCGAAGATAGCCAAGTCTATGTGAACATCCACAAGTTCGGCTTGTCCCAGATTGCATGCAAGTATCCCTTGTTCCCATGCACAAACATGATACATTGGATCATCTCGCACACTGATCCCGAGATGATGACATTTAGTAGTGTTAGCAAGACAAAGATTTATACCTTCAGGGCACAGGATTATGATGAGATGTATCAGATGTTGGAGCCTATGACCATTGTGGAGACACCCTTCAGCTTACCCAGCGATAATGCCAACTCCAGAGACATTTTGAAGAATTGGGTGAAGGAGTCAGCTAAATTCAAGATGACACCCAACCAAGTCTACAAGATGAAGATACTGCGAAAGGCGTATCAATACTTAGTCATCTTTGCATGTTGACTTTATGGCCAAGAAAGCACGGAAACCTTCCCATAGATCTAGGTGATCGCATTAGAACAACTAGCCAGAGAAGGAAAAGCATGCAACTGTTCCAACATGTTGGCTCATCAGCTGAAGGAACAAGTAACAAGGGCTCGAAAACTGCCCAAAGGTATGCAAGAATAAATCTACATGTCCGCCTACATCTTGGATGAAATATTTTCTCGACAATATTTCCCAGGCTTGAGGTGGGTATGGACACCAGCAGAGACTGTTGTGAACACTTATTGTAAGATGTTGTCCGAATGTAGCTTCAAAGGAGTTATCACACGACTATCCAATCATTTTGTTACCTCAGTTTACAAGATGATATTTGAACAGGATCCACCCTGCATCTTGAAGGCAACAATGGAGGCACTGTTAAACATAGCTTATTGGTATGCCTCACCGTTCGGCACCTTCATATGGATGTAAAGTGTGGAGAAGCCTCTGCATGTTCTACCAAATTTTTCCTTGGAAATGCTTGTCATGCAGGAAGTAGCATATCAAATCTCGACAAGATTGATAGCTAGGCTGCACCAGAAGAAGAAGCCACCTTGGTCCACTCTTCCATTGCACATTGGGTTATACGAGATCCAGAGTTTCAAGCATGTGAATGTCGAAGCAGAGCAGATGAAGAAGTATCCATTCAACCTCCGAATTGCAATCCGTATGACCCACATTGTCTTGTGAAATATCATTGTGCGAGAGTACAATTCAACTGGATCCACAGGGCATGTCATTAGGTGGAGGAGGACCCATGGAGATATTGTTACTACTCCTCCAGACTCA
Organism: Pinus taeda; assembly: GCA_000404065.3. Lineage (NCBI taxonomy): Eukaryota > Viridiplantae > Streptophyta > Pinopsida > Pinales > Pinaceae > Pinus > Pinus taeda. Next base: position 11,100 of record APFE031318558.1, read on the forward strand.
ATGAACCAGTTGAATTCACTGTGGAATGGTTAGCAAAGCAGCGTGAAGCAACATCTTGGAGAGCACTAGAAGCAGTGGCAACAATAGAGGTGGACATATCAGTGCACGACAAGGGCAAGAGGAAGATTATCAATCGCATGGAGGAAGAGAAAAGCTGCAAGCTCTGATCAGATCCACTTTTGGAGAAAGTAGCTATGGCTATAGAGGAAAAGAGGAAATAATGCAACAAGAAAAACATGCAAAGGCAGAGAGAGAAATAGAGAATGGAGGAAACAGAGAAGGAGTTGCATGAGTTGAAGGAGGAACTCTGGAAGGAACAAGATCTGGGTAGACAAGAGAAGGAAGAGCAACACAAACATGTACAACAAGGGGCACAACTTGTTCAGATGGATGAAACAACACTCGTACAGGTAGTGGACTCATCAGAAGAGTTGGCATCAGGCAAATAGGGTGAGCCATCGCAAGAGCAGGGCTACACTCAGGAGATAGAGCGAGCACTTGAACAAATGGATACAAATATGGAGCAACAGGAATTAGAACAAGACATCAACCTCCTACCTCACCACCATGAGGTTGACCCACCAGCTTCACTGCATCCAAAAGACGAGCAAGTCCCAAGCGACCAAGGAGATAGTGAGATCCTTGGAGATCAGTCGGAAGGAGAGATGCACAATATCTCATTCGACGAGTCTCAACATAGAGTTGTGCAATCTCGCAAAGTGTCGACTCTGGAAGATCATACATCTCCTGCACAGTATGAGGAACGAGTGATTGTGTATGACGTGTGCAAACATCCAGTAGCATTGGCCGATGCCACTAGAGCATATGCCGAAACCACTAGCTCGAGTCTTCGCTTTTTGCTAGCTGAGAATGAGTGAATGGCTAAGGAGATGTAGATGACCAAGAAAAGAGGAGAATTTGTTACAACATCCGCTTGAGCATAATTGAAGAAGGCAATACTGGATGAAGTATTGTCCCTTGACACAGTCATGCTGGCATTGCATTCCAAGTTTGGTACCATGCATAAGGCACTCATCCATCTCAACAGATGGAAACATCGATGTGTTAGAAGAGCATGTATCTTGTCGAACGTGCATGCTACTGTTGATTACATGAAAACATGGATGATGAGATACAAGGGATCCTCGCTTCACTTGCCTAAGATGATGAAGCCCAGAGCGGTCAAGTTGAAGGCACACATCCGGAGTCAAATCTGGAACTATGAAGAGCTCCTAGGACTCAACACTAGTCTATAGGCTTCCCATGCACGCGTATTCAAGAGTATGGATGTTGTTGTTTGGACACATGCAATCCCATCTATTGGGACTCTCACCCAGGCAAAGATAGAGGCATAGGACTGACTAGAGCTTGACTAGTAGTTTGATGAGTTGATGCGCATAGCCACTAGCCCAGACTTTCCAATCAGTGCAGACATCATGCACAAGTATGTTTCTAGTCCGAACGCGTTAAAGAGAATGATGCACATGCTATCAGACAAGTTGGATAGAGGAGCCCAAGCAGTGTACCCGGATGCTATGGAGGCAAGAGTCAGGTTCGAGAAAGATGTCACCTTGGAGTACACGGACACCATCGCTGACTACCGATCTTGGCATCAGTTCGTTGTTGTTGATCATCACAAGGATGTCAAAGAGTTGGAATTCCCATGGTTTTCCAAGCCATAGTGATGTCTTGCATGGCTTGCTCAAGCCATTTTGTCTCACATGGGTACATGTGCATTGTAATGTAATGTCTTGTCAAGTGTAAGTTCGAGTGTCGATAGTTAGATGTAACAGTCATAGAGTAGATGAAGATTCATGAGGGTGATGAACTGTCACAAAGGGAAATGTCAAGGGCCACCCCACCCTTTGCTACAAATAGTCCCTCATAACTCATTGTAAAGTGAAGCTTAGATAGGAGTATCTTAGAGAAAACTTGGACAGTATTGTAACGCGTCTTGGCTTCTCCACTGCATAGAGCTAGTATATATCTTTGGAGGAGCAAGCGGTTGTGGCTGTAATGTTCTACTATCAGAACTAGTGGTTGGACATGGATGTATTGTATGACTGGAACTTACACTTCTTAATATAATAGAGCCAACATGTTTCATGCATATGTTGTATTATATTTTATGCTATATGGTTTACTCTAAATGATATATGTATTTGTTTTCTTACGCATGCATGTATGGAATATTTTGTATAACTATGTATGAATCTTTCTTAAATGATTTGTTGGTTTAACCGTCACTTTGGATTGCTCGCTACCTTGCTTTCCAACTGGAGATGCATCTTTGCTCATGTGTTCCCTTCCAAGCTGAGTACTATTACAGGTTTCCAAGGGGTGCACTTACCTCACTCTCCACGTGTTAGAACCTCTCATGCACCTTTCTTGACTTACTGTAGTTGTCACACCCTTTCTACCAACAGGGACATCTTACTTGCCTCTGTGTGAAATCGCAGCAAAGGAATTACCGTACGACCTACTGCTGGGACTCCTACACCAAACTCTATGAGGTCTAATTGGGACTTCTTACCAGGGAGATCCCCTGACATGTTGGGGAGTCCAGAACGTCAACATTTCTGGCACTAGAAGGAGGGCCAGATGAAAAGCTGTGTCCTCTCATCCTATTTTGAACCTTTGAATATCTATCATGGAGTCTTACACTCTCCTCACTCCACGATGTTTTTCGCATGCCAAATCTGTTACCATCAAGAGGGAGTTTTTCAATCTCTTGTACACATACATGTATGATGGTGAAGGCGAAGTGGCCTGGCCTGAGTTCTTACATGACTTTCTTTCCATGCTTCATGAGGAAGATGGATGTTCTGACGAACATGCCAATTTTTTGCTTGCATACACACTTCGCGAATCTCCACATCGATGGCTATGCAGCCTATCGGCTGACAACATGAACTCACTTGAGCACTTCTATGATCTCATTGAAGACACTTTCTATCATTTTGATCCAGAACATCTTGACCAAAAATTGTTACAACAATGGAAGGCTCTGCATGAATTGCCTTTGGATTTTTGGAAGTGCTTCCGTGATTTGCAGTTTCAAGATCCGAAGAGCCAGATGAAATTTTTCTATCTTTGTGACCAATTCAAGTATTGCCTTAAGAATATGCTCATCCCAAGAAGAAGTTTGAACCCAAGCCTCGCTCTGTATTCTTCAGTGATGGAGTTGTGCAGTCACAGATGGACACGGTCACTGTCACAAGTGACTATTCGCCGTCCCCTCATCAAACAACTCCACCACTATAGAGTGATGCGGGAGATCATGCCCACACATCTATTCAGCTGTTACATCTTCCCAACATCACTTCGCTTAATTTCCGCACAGATTTGGTTGTGAGTCCATCGAGTTGTCATATGCATTTTGTACCACAACCTTCGTCTTCGTACCTGGTTGTTCCTACATATGATATTGTCTTTTGTTTTTCCATTCTAGACTCTACACTTGTTGTGAACGAGGATCAAGCCACAGATGGAGTTGGTGTTGCACAACCAACATGTGCTATCATTCATGAAGAGTATGAATGGGATCTTGAGCATCAACACTCGACAAAGGATTACTCCCTTCCATTTAAGCCTCTGTTCTTTCCTGAAATCTTTGGTGAACCTGCCATCCATGTTTTCACGTGTGTATCTTCATCTACGAATGCACCCATTGTTGATCACTCGTAGGACACACCGGATGTTAGTCCATCATCTAACAATAGAGAGGATGAGTTATTAACTGAAAATCCACTTGATCTTTCATCTGCCTTTTCTAGAAACACAAAGGATGAATTTGTTCACTTCTCATCTACCCCTCTGTTTGATTCATCATATCATGAGGATACTGATGAAAATATTGATTTTTCTGATCGTGGATGTCGTGATCTATTTATAATGTAATCACGATCATGATTCTTTCGTAGTTGATTTTTTGAAGCCACTGGTTTATGATGATCTATCTGACGGTGAAGTCAAAACCCCCCAAATTGTCGAGGCACTTCAACCCGAGCTGATGGTTATGTCAAGCCCTCGCTATCTTGAGGTTGGTTTCACTTATGATAAGGAAATTGTTTAATCACTTGAGACTCCTCATCACTCATTTGTATGTATTGAAGATCAATCTCACACATAGATCATGCTTCCTCCACTCAAACTGCACGATCCCATCACTAATGCATTGGAGGAATCTTGCATTGCAAGCACACGTGTGTGACGCAAGTTGTCTTTGTTTCTTTCATTTTCTTGCATGTCATAGTCAAAAGTATGCGTATGCTTCAAAGCTTCATGCAATGTCACACAACACCCGATAATTCCATGGACCGCATGTCATGTAATTCCACTCACTTATCTCTCGTAGACACTTTTAAGCATGAACTGTGCTTATCTTAATTGTTATATCTTTCTTGTTTTCTGGTTCACACAATTGGGTTTCTCATAGACCAAGCCTTCACCAACATGGGTCAACCAAGCGCCGGTGGCTACATTGGAAATATCACTTCACATGATCAGGCCCATGCACCGTTAGCTTAGGAGTAGGAGTAGTGTTTTCTTTCAGTTTATTACTTGCATGCTTGCTTGCTTACTCTCTTTGCTTGTTTGTTTGTCTACTTGTTTTCTTACTTTACTTTCGCATTTGCTTTTGCTTCTGCATTGTTTTGTTGTTTATTTACTTGTTTTATTCGTAGGTTAGTTTCACATGAAACCATGTATGACTCTTGAAACAAGCTGGGTAAAGTACAAGAGGCGTTGTGCAACTATCATTACTTGGTTATTTATCATCCTACCTTTGTATGAAGAACTTGTTATTTTTAGTCCATGATACATTGATGGAAAATACGTACTATTCAAAGTGAACCTTGGTGAAAACACAACACTTGCGCGTTAACTAGTGTCACCTAATCTAGTCGGTTGTTTTGGGTTAACCCTTGTCAGCTCAGTCAAGTAGAGTAAGGTGAGGGGGAAAATCTTAACAAGAATGTCAGAGGTATATAATAAACTACTTCTCTGAAGAGACAACCTCTTCTTCTCTCAATAAGTCAGGATCCCTCTTCCGCCTCTGAAATGAATAAGTACTATGCATAATTATGAAAAAATGAAAACATGAAAAGTAAAAAAAATGAAAAATGAATAAGGGAAAAGAAGAGAAAGGATTCCTATGTAGAGAGGTGATGAAAGTAACTCTGTTAGGGTACTGACCAGGCTCGCTGGCATCGGAGTGATGCTTGTGTTCCTACGTGACTCCGTCGAGGTACAATCCAGACCTGTGGGAAGTGGAGCAACACTAGAGATGAAACTAAGACTCTGATGACTAGACTGCTTGTGCATCGATATACCCCTCAAACCCAATCGAAACAATTGTATTTCCTTGGTTTGGGATGTGTATTAATTGACCAAGAGCTTGGCAGATGCTACATCTTACATTCAAGAAAGTGAGGAAACCAAGACGAAGTAAGAACTAAACAATACTTCCGAAGGTGTTAGACTTGCTTTTCACAAACAAGGCCCATTTAGAGAGTTGGAGTTATACTAGTGTGTCGCTAAGTGTTGTAGCGGCTACAACTACCCTCCAAAATTTTGCCTTAGCTTCATTTTGGAGCCTCCCTACCAACCTTTCACAACAGTAGGAGTGAATGATCATGCATGCGAACAGTGAATGAAAGACATGCTGTTGTGAAAGGTTGGTAGGGAGGCTCCAAAACGAAGCTAAGATAAAATTTTGGAGGGTGGTTGTAGCCGCTACAACACTTAGCGACACACTAGTATCATTTTGTGAAGGTGAATGCATGGAGATACTCATCCGCAAGTCTATGTGAACATACACAAGTCTGGCTTGTACCGGATTGCATGCAAGTATCCCATGCTCCCATGCACGGACATGATACATTGGATCGTCTCACACACTAATCCCGAGATGATGACATTGAGCAGTGTTAGTGGGACGAAGATTAGTACCTTTAGGGCATAGGATTATGATGAGATGTATTAGATGTCAGAGCCCATGATCATCATGGAGACGACCTTCATCTTACTCAACATTAATGCCAGCTACAGAGACATTTTGAAGAATTGGGTGAAGGAGCTGGCTAAATTTAGGATGACACCCAACCAGGTCTATAAGACAAAGATAATACGGAAGGCATATCAATACTTGTTCATCTTTTCATGTCGACTGTATGGCCAAGAAAGCATGGAAACCTTCCCACATATTTGGGTGATCAGAGAAGGCAAAGCATGCAACTGGTCTGACATGTTGGCTCATTAGCTGAAGGAACATGTAACAAGGGCTCGACAACCACGGAAAGGTATGCAAGCAGAAATCTACATGTCTGCCTACACCTTGGATGCAATCTGTGCCCGACAGGAGTTCCCAAGCTTGAAGTGGGAATGGACACTAGCGAAGACTATTGTGGACACTTACTGTAAGATGTTGTCCGAATGCAACTTCAAAGGAGTTATCACACAGCTATCTGATCATTTTGTTACCCCGGTTTACAAGATGATATTCGAACATGATCCACCCTGTATGTCGAAGGAAGCAATGGAGGCACTGATAGACTTAGATGATTTATATGCCTTACTGTCTGACACCTTCATACAGATGTACAACATGGAGAAGCCTCCGCATGTTCTACCAAAGTTTTTCCTTTGACATACTCGTAATGCAGGAAGTAGAATATCACATCTCGACAGGATTGACAGCTAGGCTGCACCGGAAGAAGAAGCCTTGGCCCACTCTTTCACTGCGGATTGGGTTATACAAGTTCCAAAGTTTCAAGCATGTGAATGTTAAAGTAGAGAAGATGAATAAGTATCCATTTGACCTCCGAAGTTACAATCCATATGATTCACATTGTCTTGTGAAATATCACTACGCAAGAGTACAATTCAATTGGATCCATGGGGCATGTCATTGGGTGGAGGAGGACCAATGGAGATATTGTTACAACTCTTCCAGACTCAATGAACCGGTCAGCTTCATTGTGGAATGGTTTGTGAAGCAGCATCTTAGAGAGCACCATAAGCAGCAATAGAGGTGGACATACCAGTGTGCGACAAGGGCAAGAGGAAGATTATCAATTGCATAGAGGAAGAGAAAAGCTGCAAGTTCTGAGAAGATCCATTTGTGGAGAAAGTAGCGATGGATATAGAGGCAAAGTGGCAATAGTGCGACAAGCTAAACGCACAAAGGCAGAGAGATAAATGGAGAATGGAGGAACAAAGAAGGAGTTGCATGAGTTGGAGTAACTCTGGAAGGAACAAGAGCTGCGAAGACATGAGAAGGAAGCACAGCAAGAATAGGTACAGCAGGGGGCACAACTTGTGCAAATGGATGAAACATCAACCGTATAGGTAGTGGACTCTTCAAAACAGCTGGCATAAGGAAAACAAGGTGAGCCATCGCAGGAGCAGGACTTCACTCGGGAGATAGAGCGAGCACTTGAACAAATGGATACGTATATGGCGCGGTAGGAATTAGAGCAAGATATTGACCTCATGCTTCACCGCCATGAGGTTGACCCACCAGCTTCACCTCATCCAGAAGACGAGAAAGCCCCAAGAGATCAAGGAGACATTGAGATCCTTGGAGATCAACTGGAATGAGAGATGCACAATATCTCATTTGATGAGTCTCAACATAGAGTTGTGAAATCTCGTAGAGTGTCAACTCCAGAAGATCATACATCTCCTATGCAGTATGAGGAACTAGTGCTCGTGTCTGACATGCGCAAACATACAACACTATTGGCCAATGCCACCAAAGCATATGCTGAAGCCACTAGCTTGAGTGTTTGCTTTCTACTCACTGAGAATGAGCGAATGCCTAAAGAGCTACAAATAACCAAGCAAGGAGGAGAATTGGTTGCAACAGCCACCCGAGCAAAATTGAAGAAGGCAATACTAGATGAAGTATTGTCCCTTGACACAGTCATGTGGGCATTGTATTCCAAGTTTGGTACTGTGCATAAGGAAGTCATCCATCTCAACAGATGGCAACAACGATGTGTTATAAGAGCACATATCTTGTCGAACGTGCATGCCTCTATTGATTACATGCAAACATGGACGATGAGATACAAGGGAGCCTCACTTCACTTACCTAAGATGATGAAGCCCAGAGTGGTCGAGCTGAAGTCATGCATCTGGGGTCAGATCCGGAACTATGAAGAGCTTGCGTAGCTCATCACTAGTCTATAGGCTTCCCATGCACATGTATTCAAGAGTATGGATGTTGTTGTGCATGCACATGTGATCCCATTTATTGGGACTCTGACCCTAGTGAAGACAAAGGCATAGGACCAGCTAGAGCTTGACTCGTACTTTGAAGAGTTGATGCACATAGCCACCAACCCAAACTTACCAATCAGTGCAGACACCATGCACAAGTATGTCTTTGGTTTGGCCACGCTGAAGTCAAGGATGTGCATTATATCAAATGAGTTGGATAGAGGAGGCTAAGTAGTGTACCGGGATGCTATGGAGGCAAGAGGCAAGTTCCAGAAAGATGTCACCTTGATGTACACGAACACCATCGCAGACTCCCAATATTGGCAGTAGTTTGCTACTGTCGATCATTGCGAGGATGTTAAAGAGTTGGAATTCCCATGGTTGTTTGAGTCATAGTGATGTCTTGGGCTTGCTCAAGCCATTTTGTCTCACATGGGTACATGTGCATTGTAATGTAATGTCTTGTCATGTGTAAGTTCGAGTGTCGATAGTTGGATGTAAGAGTCATAGAGTAGATGAAGAGTCATGAGGGTAGATGAACTGTGACAAAGGGGAATGCCAAGGGCCACCCCACCCTTTGCTATAAATAGTCCCTCATAACTCATTGTAAAGGATTTTGGTCAGCCTAGCTTCGATAGGAGTATTTTAGATAAAGCTTGGATAGTATTGTAATGTGCCTTGGCCTCTACACTGCACAGAGCTAGTATATCTCTTTGGAGGAGCAAGCGGTTGTGGTTGTAACATTCTGCTATCGAAACTAGTGGTTGGACATGGATGTATTGTATTACTAGAACTTACACTTCTTAATATAATAGATCCAGCATGTTTCATGCATATGTTGTATTTTATTATATGCTATTTGGTTTACTCTAAATGATATATGTATTTGTTCTCTTACACATGCATGTATGGAATATTTTGCACAAGTATGTATGGATATTTCTGAAATGTGTTGTTAGTTAACTGTCACTTGGGATTGCTCGCTACCTTGTTTTCCAGCTGGTGATGCATCTTTTCTCATGTGTTCACTTCCAATCCGAGTACTATTATAGTTTTCCAAGGGACAGACTTACCTCACTCTCCATGTGTTAGAACCTCTCATGCACCTTCCTTGACTTACTGAAATTGTCACACCCTTGCTACCAACAGGGACATCTTACTTGCGTCTGTGTGAAATCGCGGTCAAAGGCATTATCGTACAACCCACTGCTGCGACTCCTACACCAAACAGTATGAGGTTTAATTGGGACTTCTTACCAGGGAGATCCCTTGACATGTTGGTGGGTTCAACACCGTCAATAGTAGCATAGACCATAATCACTGGTGCCACACAAATACCCGAAAACTGCTTCACCATTGTCCAATGATCCTTTCCTAGTTTTGACATAAACCTGCTTAATAATCCGACTGCATGTGAAATGTATGGTTTAGTACAAATAATTGCATACATCAGGCTACTGACTGCACTCGCGTATGGAACACGAGACATGTCCTCTTCCTCTTCTTGTGTCTTAGGACATTGTTCAATAGATAACTTTACACCTATAGGAATATGAACCTTCACCGATTTAATATCCTGCATATTAAACCTCAGCAGTATTGTCTTAACATACTTCCTTTGGTTTAACCAGAGCTTCCTCTTTGCCCGATCTCATTTAATTTCCATGCCCAAAATATAGTTTGCAGCACCAAGATCATTCATGTCGAATTTGGAGGACAATTGGGTCTTCAAATCCTGGATAATTTCTTTGTCATTTCCAATCAACAACATATCATCCACATACAAGACCAGATAAATAACATGGTCACAAAATGATTTAAAATACACATAGTGATCTGCTTTTCTTCTGGTGAAGCCAAGTCCCCATATAAATGTATCAAATTTATGATACCACATCCTTGGTGATTATTTTAACCCATAAAAAGACGGTTTTAACCTACATACTAGTTATTTCTTTCCCTTCACCACAAAGCCTTCAACTTGCTTCATTTAGATCTCTTCTTCCAAATCCTTGTGAAGAAACGTTGTCTTCACATCCATCTGTTCTACCTCAATCAAAAGTAGTAACAACAGATAAAAGTAATCTAATAAAATCTACCTTGGCAATAGGAGAAAAAATATCACCAAAATCAATTCCTAGCACCCGAGAATAACCTCTTTCTACCAACCAAGCTTTCTATTTCTCCATCTTACCTTCTGCATTCATCTTCTTCTTAAACACCCATTTTCTTCTAATGGGTTTCCTTCCAGCTAACAAATCCACCAGATCGAAAGCCTCATTTTTGTCCAAAGATGCCATTTCATCAACCATGGCCTCTTTCCAGAGTTTTCCATCCTTTGAATCTACGGCCTCCATGGCAGTTCTAGGATCATGATCAGTAATAGATAAAGTATAATTTGAACAGAAAGTAGATGGACTATAACTTTCTTGCTACCTTCTTTCTCGAACCGATATTCTCACAACTAGAGTTTGTGGCTCTTCATCTTTTGATTCATGTTCCACTGTAGAGTCTGATTCTTTGTCATGTAGCTCAAACTCTCTCTTCTCAGGTTCCTTTAGTAGGATTTCATGTTTAATAACATCTTTCACCTCTCTAAACACCACAACTCAGTTGTGTTGGGTGTGGATCCTGATTATCTTCTTTATTTATAGTTATCTCTGCATTGGACCCTAGTTCGTAATGGGACAACAACACTGCCAAGGGGGTCTGGGGGGGTGACAATGATTTTTATGAGCCCCCCCACTAGCCAGGGTTTGAGGGTAGTGCGCCTGAAGCTAAAAATAGATGTAAAATTTCCTTGTAAAATATTGTAATTTCATACTCAATCTGAGTTGTTCATTAGGCAGATGATCTGATGGTAGAAGTTATGTTTAATTTAGGGTTTTTTTCCCTAGAAGGAAATCCTTCACTATATATGAGGGAATTTTGTTGCGGCTATGTAGATAAGCATTCTGAGCGAGAAATAGAGAGGAGATTGTGTGAGAGTGAAGAGGAAATTACAACGTATTTTATATACGTTGTATCTCTTCATTTTGCTGGATAATATAAAGGAAGGATTGGTTGTTTTTCCATGGACATAGCCCAAATTGGGTGAACCATGTATATTTTTGTCTCTCTTATTTTATGCATTTTATGTGTTTATATTTATGCAATATTTTATGTGTTCAATTTTTCTGTAATAAATAATTTTCTAATAGGTTGTACACAACCTTCCTTGTTTCTAGGTTCCAAATATTATAACCTTTTAAACCATCTTTATACCCAATAAAGATGCACCTTTAATATTTACTATCCAAGTTGGTTCTTTTCTCCTTTGGAACATGTACATATGCATCACAACCAAATACCCTCAGATGTGAAATAGAGGGTTTCTTAGCAGTCCATACCTCATGCGGATTCGTATCCTCCAACGCTGATGAAGGTGTGAGTTTAACCAGTTAACATGCAGTCTCCACTACCTTTGCCCATAATTCCTGTCCTAACTTTGCACCACTGAGCATGCTTCTTTCCTTTTCCATCAATGTCTTGTTAATTCTTTTTTCAACTCCATTTTTCTGAAGTTTGTATGGAGTAGTATTTTGTCGTGCTATACCACACTTCTTACAAAGCTCTTCAAATTCCTTCTTGCATAACTCTCCACCATTATTTGTCTTCAAAACCTTTATCTTCTTCTTTGTCTAGTTTTCCACCAGAGCCTTAAATTCTTTAAACCTTTCAATGACTTCATATTTCTTCTTGAGGAAATATATCCATGTATTCCTTGAGAAGTTAGTTATAAATGATACATAATACAAAGAATTACCTAGTGATGGAACTGACACAAGTCTAAACACATCACTGTGCAGAAGCTCTAACATCCCTTTCACCCTCTTAGCACTAGAGGGGAAACTCACTCGATTTTGCTTCCCATATACACAATGCTCACAGAAATGAAAATCCAGAGAGGAATTAGACATACCTTCTAAGATACCATTACTATCAAGTATTCGAAGGCCCTTCTCTCTAATATTTCTAAGCCTTTGATGCCATAGCATGGTATTTTCTCTAGAGACCACTAGATTTGTTGCTTCACTTCTAGAAACCACATAATTGTTGCACGCATCAATAACATTACTACCCAAAAGCTTGTACATAGTTCCAATTTGAACTCCCTGCATCAATACCACTGTTCCCCTAACCATCTTGCATGTATCTTTCTCAAACATTGTTTTTACACCTGCATCATCCATATTGCTTATAGAAATTAGGAATATGCAGAACATCCAGAAGTGTTCTAATCCTTCCACCTTGCAACTTCAGCTTGAATTTTTTGCATCCAATGATTCTAGCCTTCCTATCATCCCCTAAGAAGACATCACCACCATTACATTTCTCATACTTGCGGAATCAATTCCTATGGGAAGTTAAATAGAAGGATGCACCCGAGTCAATCAACCATGCCTCATGATCTACATGTGTAAATGAAGAAGAATTCAAGTACACATCCCCACCTTCCTTTGAGGTGGATTTTTCCTCTATAGAAGGAGCATCAACAGATCATTTTCCTTTCTCAGGAGCTTTAGATCTACAGTCCTTTTTGTAGTGCCCTTCCTTTCCACATTTACAACATACCTTTACAGGTTTTCCTAGAGATTTAGATCTCCCTCTAGATTTAGATCTTGTACTCGAGGAATTATTTTTGTTTATGTTCTAAGACCATCCTCATACAGACAAGGCATCTCTATTCTAGCTCTCCATATTTCTCCATCTCATCTCCTCCAATAACGAGGAAGAGACTATTCATCAAACTTCAAGGTAGTTGTATTGCTACCTATTGCAACAACTAGAATAGCCCATGAATCTGGTATAGAACACAACAAAATGATGCACTTATCTTCATCTAAAATTTTTATATCAACATATAACCACTAACTTACCACAATATTAAAGCCATTCATATTCTCTATCACCGAGTCTCCATCCTTCATCCTTAGGTTATATAACTTTTTTCATAGAAACAATTTGTTTAATAGAGACTTAGATTGGTACAAAGTTCCTAACTTGATCCACAAATCCTTTGTTGTAGCTTCCCCTGATACATCCAATAATACTGAATCTAAGATACACATTTGTATTGTGCTCTTTTCCTTCCAATCCAACTTCACCTAGTCTTCTGCTGACATTTTCGTTGGTTTATTACCTAGATCTACCACAGTCCACTAATCTTTATCCACCATCAGATCTGCCATCTTGGGTTTCCACAACTCAAAACTCTAACCATTAAATTTCTCGATCTCTATCTTTCCACTACTCACCATCTTCTTTCACTGCAAGAATTGATCCCACAAATCTCCCATTGAACAGGGTCTACCACAGGGTCAAGAAAAACCCCTCAGCAGAAAAGGCGTCCCCTTGAATATGAAACAAATCTGATACCAAATTTAGTTATTAAACTTGTACAAACATTACCTGTAAACAATTTGTTAAAAAAACAAAAAAATATATAATGGTGAGAAACACAAAACAAATACACAGAGATTTTCCCCTCTATCTCAAAATTGGGACTACAAGATTGATTTTTTATTATGTTCCTTTCAATGTTACAATACATATATATACATGTTAAAGCATTCATAAACCCCAATCCATTAACCATGGATTAGAACATAACCATAGTTCCCTTGACCGAATTTACAAAATACGATGGGCATAAAACTATCATGCCCAAACCATTTGTGAAAACCATGCACAAAACCATGAAAATATTAAGTGGATTTCAATAGGGAGTTGGCCAAAAAGAAGAAAAATGATAGAGTCTAGATACATGGATAAAACCCTAAATCACTAGGAGAATAAAATGAAAACCATAATATAATGTCTTATTAAACATGAGAAGTGAGATGAATTGAATTAGACTTTGATCCAAACCAAGCTTACCATGCAAATATATCTACAAAGAAGAAAACACTATGAGAAATAAAATCCCACTTTGTTGAACATTTCCATCTTGTCACCTTTAATGACCTTATCATCATCATGCTTAAAAGAATGAAGAAGGAAAATATTAGAGTAAACCGAGGTAAATGTCTATCTCATATGTCTCATGTAATTTGAATGGATACCCCTCTTATCCTTAAGCTCCACTGACATGACAATCTTAAAGTTTGATAATATAATTCATGGGAGGTATGAAATGATATTAACCCCTCCATTTGAGCTCAACATTCCAATGTTTAATATGAATCCTTCATTTTCCTTCATGTTCACTAAGTTATTGAATGCATTTAGAACTTGGTAGTACTTTATAGGCTGAAAAACTCCTCACTAGCCCTTGAATTATTTGAATAAATTTAGAGAGGGTTGAATTGTAAGAGATAAATTGATCTCACTTTTGTCAAATTATGATTGAAGTGTCTACAATTACAATTATATTTTTTATTACATTGGATTTCAGGATACTCTACCCCTAAAAGAATACAAATGCTTCTATTTGTTTATTGGTGGATTCTCTTAAACCTGAGACAAATATTGGTTCACAATTTCCTTTTGGGTCAAATATAATCCCCGTCTAACTCGCCACCCTATCTTCACCTATATATAAATTGAAAATAAATTCAATAGTTGACTAATACTGTCAAAATATTAATTAACATGAGGTTCATACAGGCTTCCTATGTTTTTGTAACAACCCTGGTGAAAATTCCAAGTAATAAAAAATAATAAAAGGAAAAAATAATAACCATGGTTGATGGGACACTTATTCCAAGCTCAATGTTGGACAAGACATCCTAGTGGGTGTTCATTTCAGTTTATTATGGCTAAGGAAATTGGACAAGGCCATGGCTAAAGCTTTGGAAAGGAAAAGTGGTATTTTTGGCACATTTATTTATGAAAATAATGGAAATCAAGAGAAGAGGAAGGTAAAAGGTCATAGGTTTCATGTGAGAAGAAAAATGAAGGAAAATAATAGAAAATGGAAAAAATAGAGGCCTCCTTGATAAAAAGGCTTCTGAGGATCAATTTGTAACTTTTTTTCAGTTCAATTTTGGAGCTCTCTCATTATTCTCTCTCTCTCACTCTTGGACACTTAGATTTTCCTGGAGCATTTGGAATTGGATCAAGAAAGGAAAAGAAGGCGAGATGAAGCAAAGATCAAGAAAGGAAGAGCAGGATCAAGCAATTACAAAAAGATTCTTTGCAGGTATCGATTTGCATGTGTGTTTTCCTTGCTAGATTTGGCATGCATGGTATTTCATGGGGTTATTTTGTTGGTATGGCATGAGTTGTGCCAGGTGTGACAGTGTTTTCAGCCTAGCCTTGTCATTTCCAGATAGCCATGGTGTGATGGGGTTCTCATGTTTTGGTTGAGTTGGATTTTTGGATGGATTCAAAGCTGAGTGAGGTGGATCTATGAATGATAAATAACATGTCCTAGTGGTCCTTGAACCAGACTATGGATCACGATAAAGTCACTAACCTAGTAACCTGTGAGCCAAACTATGGGTTGTGGTAAAGTTGGGATTGTGTTGCCTTGGTGAGCCTAGGAATCCTTGCTTGTGAATGGAAGGATATGTAGTAAATCCAAGAGGTGGATTTCTCTTCGTTGGGACTATAATCCTGGGTTGGAATATGCGGTAAATTCTGGAAAGTGGGTCTCGATTTAGGGCCTAGTCACCCGGTGTGGATTGCAATAAATCCTAAGAGACTAAGAGACATGAAAATTACTCACGATGTAGGTGGAGAAATATGGTGGCATCCATGCTTGTTTGGCCTAGTGATCTGGTGGAGATCATGGTAAATCTTGTTATTACATGTTCATTGTGTTGACCTAGTGATCTGGGATGGATTACAGTAAATCTTGGCTTCTATTGATGAGGGTGAGGTGGTTTAGCCTTGAGATGCCTCGGTTGGTTATTTTGGTTTGAGTCCCACATCCATGCTTGGAATATGGCATGGGGGTGAATGGATGAAGAAATATTTGGCTTAACCATTCTATCATCAGGGGGAACGTGGCAGTCCCATCCCGGGTTTGGATTTTGCATCATCAATATGAGGTTATTTCTCCTTGTATTTTAATAAGTATTATACTGGTTTATATGTGGATCATGTGGCTGTGATTTCATTGGTATTTCTATTGCTATTATGTTGGTTATGTATATGTTTTATGATAGTGGCTATGTATCACTCTCATCATGTTTTTATTTGTAAATGAATGGAAAATGTATATATGACCTAATCGATGGTAATGCAGCAAATGTTTTGAGGGAACGGTGGTTCTTAGCGATTCTTAGATAAGTATGAGATCCATATGCTTAAATTTGTTGTTTACACCTGTATATTACATATTTGTGATATGTTTGAAGAAATGCCTATCATGGGTAGTCGGGGTCCAGTTAAGGGCTTGTTCAAGTATTTACTTTTGCATCATTGTTTCCCTGTTATCTTACTAATTTGAAGGTGTCATTTAATTATGGGCAGTGACCTAGGATCTAGGCCTAAAAAAGTGGTTCAAATCATGGGGATGCTGGCACAACAATGAGAAAAATAGTCCCTATAAGTTGGCATGCCTTTTCATGAGAGCGTCCATAGCCTCCTGGACGCTAGCAGACCTATAGCATGGGGATGTCCAAAGGTCAAGCGGTCAAAAACTTCAGTGGGACCTAGGGGCTAGCTACCTGAGTAGTTGGAATGGTTCCTAGGAGTCTTGTAGCTGATGTGGAAGGTCGGTATGTTGTGTTTCTGTCGATTCCACTTTCTTAAGGTCACATAGGATGTTGAATCCAATCATAGTAGCCTCTCGTCGCATGTTTACCCTGGTTAGCCGGTTACTTGGGTAGATGTGGGAGGAGAGTTTTACATAATGGTACCAGAGCATGGTTCACCCCTCCGAATGGATGGGTGCTGTGTTGGTCATGCATTCATGTCATTTGCACGTGTGATTAATCATCCTTGTGGTTTATGTGCTTGTTGCATATGCATGATGTTAGTCATGGTTGTAGTGATGTCACCATGTGGAAGAAGATGCTGTTGTTATGAAGTATGTCATCATGAGTGTATTATTGGTTACATGTTTTTTATCCTTGCATATTTTCAGTGTATATTGGTATGGTTGTGTTGTCATGCATGAGGTCATGGTATGTGTAGTTGATATGGTCATGCATTGATGATTGAAATCTAGCTAGATTGATGGTTACATGGTTATGTGCTTATGTATTATATGTGTTTTATTATTATGTTTATACATGTATCACATTGGTTTGATGATCTTGCAAATGAGATATCCTCCCAAATTTTTTTAAGGTACGTTGGTTTATTGTGATTTGGTTTAGGTGACATAGTATGCCTTGTAGGAGAAAGATCAAAATGATTAGCAAGATGGTAGACTACAAAGACTCTCCCTACGAATCAGATGAGAAACATGGCGTTGGGAACTCTTTTGATTTGGTAGAAACATTGAGAAGCTTGAAGGAAGAAATAAGAAGTTTTAAGGTAGATAATGACATGATCATACAGGCACAAGAGAAATAAGCAGAGGTTAATGCAATACTTCTTCATAGTTTGTTAGAATTGCAGCGAGAAGGGCCACTTCGGATCAGCCATGGATAGGAGGAAAAAACTATTGGGGCATATGGTAGTAGGTCTGATGGTGATTATAGGTCAGATAAAGATGACACTCTTAGAGATGGCAGACTGTTGGATACTCTAGATAGGAGAGGTGATGGATACATGTATTATTCTAGTTCTAGTTCAGATAGACATCATGATCGTCATCGTTATCATCCTTAGAGGAGGAGTGATAGGGGATACTTTTCATATGAGTTTAAGAAATCAAAGCCACCTATTTTTGATGGAGATGTGAAGAAGCCTAAAGATACAGAGGCTTGGATACTCGGGATGAAAAAATTCTTTGAGTTGCATGAGTACATAGATAATACGAAGGCCATAATAGCTATCTTCAACTTGAGAGGTAAAGAAGACATCTGGTGGGAAGATGTGAAGCGGGTTAGAGATATCATGAAAAATGAATTGACTTGGCACAAGTTCCAGAGGATTTTCAGGAAGAAGTACTTGTCAGAAAGGTACTACGACAGTAAGGCCAAATAATTCTATGAGCTAAAGATGGGATCAATGGCAGATGAAGAGTACACGATTAAGTTCATGGAGCTATTAAGGTATGTACCGTATCTTAAAGACGAGAAGGCTAAATTTTAGTGATTTGTTAGTGGATTTCCACTAGCATTTAGAGATTAGATTGAGTATGATGAGCCTTGGTCCCTTGAGGAAGTTATTGGTAAATTGAAGCATTGTTATGAACAATCAAAGTGTAAGAATGAATCTCAGCAAGGATGGAAAGGGAAGGATAAGGATAAAGGTAAAGATAAATGGAAGCCTACGAGAGAAAGGCCTCATAATGCAAATGAGAAAGAAAATGTGGCACCAAAAAAGAGGTTCAACGTAGCTAGACGGGAACATGGGTCACAGTAGCAACATAAAGGTGAGGGTATTGTTTGGTTGGAGCATTGGACGTGCAGTAAAGAGCACCTTAAGATATATTTTCCATAGAATCAAGGTGCAGTACTTAGATATATAGTGCGGATGAGGCATAGAATATTGGGGATGTTGGTTAGAGTGTTCCTCGTATTTATGCAGCATTGGATAAAAAACAGGTAGACCATCAGGCATCTATCATTGAGATGGCCAGTAAGTTTTGTGATCAAGTTATTTCTATTTCGACTGACCCTGGATCTAATGATAGCTATGCTAGTCCTGACTTGGTGGATAAGTGTGGTTTTAGTAATGAATTTCATGCAGAATATTGGTTAGTGCACTTGGCTATAGGTACAAAGAAGTGAGTTCATCATTGGGTAAGAGCTTGTTCATTTGATTTGAATGGTATGCCTACCACAACACATTTTAATGTATTAAAGTTGCGATCATAGAGTATGTTGTTGGGCACGGATTGGTTGTATCTTCATAGAACCAAGGTGGATTGTTATGACAAAGCAATTGAGTGTGTGGATAAAAATGGGGAACCAAGAGTCTTATAGGGAAAGAAGAAAGCCACATCATTTAGGATGGTGACAACTATGTAGGCAAAGCACAGTCGCAAGAAAGGGTGTATGTTATTAACAGTGCGCATTTCTATTAACAAAGGTAAGGAAGTTGAGAATGCATATGTTTTGAACAAATACCCGATTCTACAACAGTTTTAGGATGTATTTACTGAAGAGATTTCAGAGTTTCCACCTCACAAGGAATTAGACTTTTCTATTCAGTTGGTGCTAGGGGCATCACCAACATCTAAATCACCTTACAGGGTGAGCACACCTAAGTTGGTAGAGTTGAAGTTGCAGTTGAAGGAAATGTTGGACAAGGGATACATTAAACCAAGTGTATCACCATGGGGTGCACCAATATTGTTTGTGAAGAATAAGGATGGAACTCTCATATTATGCATTGAATGAAGGAAGTTGAACAAAGTGACCATCAAGAACAGGTACCCATTATCAAGGATTAATGATTTGTTTGATCAACTGAAGGGAGAGGAAGTGTTCTCTAAGATCGATTTGAGGTTAGGATACCATCAGGTACGCATCAAAGAGGAGGACATTTACAAGATATCTTTCCAGACCATGTATGGAAATTATGAGTTTGTTGTAGCTCCATTCCATTTGACTAATGCTCTAGCTACATTTATGTCCTTGAGGAATAGTGTGTTACGTCCGTATTTGGATAAGTTTTTCATTGTGTTCATTGATGATATTGGTATATTCTAAAAATAAGGAAGAGCATGCCGAGCATTTAGTAGTAGTGTTGAGGTTATTAAGAGAGCATTAGTTGTATGTTAAGCTCAACAAGTTTAGTTTCTTTCAGACTAAGGTATACTACTTGGGACATGTTGTCTCCAAGGAGGGAATTGCAGTAGATCTAGAAAAGATAAGGGCCATCATGGAGTTGGTAGCCCCTAGAAATGTGGATGAGGTGAGATCTTTCATGGGGTTGGAAGGATATTACATGAGGTTCATCAGGAACTTATTACAAATTTCTTATCCTATTACATCATTGCGGAGGAAAAGTAATAAGTTTGAATGGACAGAGGAGTGTGAGGCCAATTTTGAGTAGATTAAGCAGTTGTTGACACGCTCCAATGTTAAATATTGTAGATCTAGACAAGGAGTTTGTAGTATGCATACATGCTTGCAAGATAGGACTTGGTGGAGTCCTTATGTAGGATGGCCATGTGGTATGGTATGAGTCATGAAAACTAAACAAGCACGAGCATAACTAATTGACACATGATCTTGAGTTAGAAGTGATCATACATGCATTGAATATGTGGTTACTATCTTCTTGGTAGGAGGTTTTTACTGATGAGTGATAACATTGGGTTGAGTTATTTATTTGACCAACCGAATCTGAAAGCCATGCAAGCTAGATGGTTGTCCATGATCAGTGAGTTTGACTTCGAGATCAGGTACACCAAAGGAAAGGAGAATAAGGTGGAATATCCCCTTAGTAGACATGTACAGTTAAATCACTTGGAAAATATGAGCTCCTATGGGATAGACTTACATGACAAGATCTTAAAGGTAGGTCAGCAGGATGTAAGGTATATGGAGATTGTGCATAGGTTGCAGTAGAGTACAGGTAGTGGTAAAGGTACAGGTACATGTAAAGGTAGTGGTATAGGTACAAGTATAGGTCCAGGTGCACAGGATATGGACTATTGTCTCACAACATATAGATTGGTTAGATTTAGAGGCAAATATATATGTGTCAGAAAATAGTGAGGTCAAGAAGGTGATCTTGAGAGATCTTCATGGAAAACCATATTCAGGTCACCTAGGATATTAGAAGACATTGACAGCAGTGAAGAAATTATATTATTGGTTGAATTTGAAGAGAGACGTGGAAAAATTTGTGGCTAGGTGCTTGGATTATCAGCAGGTGAAAGTAGGTTGTAAGCATCTAGGTGGATTTTTATAGCTGATTGCAATTCCAGAGTGGAAATGGGAGGTCATTTCCATGGAATTTATCACTGGGTTGTCAAGGATAGTGAGACAACACGACTCCATCATGGTTGTTGTGGACAGATTGATGAAGGTTGCACACTTCATTCTAGTGAAGGGTAGTGATGTGGCACATGTATTCATTAGAGATGTGGTCAGGTTGCATGGAGTTCCGAAGAAGATTTTGTCAGACAGGGATGCAAATTTTACTTCTAGGTTATGGAAGGAGTTATTTGCAAGTTTGGGCACAAAGTTTGCCTTAAGTACAACTTATCATCCGCAGACAAATGGACAGACTGAGAGGGTCAACAGGACATTGGAGGAAATGTTGGGGATGTTTTGATGCATCAAAAGTGGAAGTGGGAAGAGTACCTTCCACTGGCAGATTTCGCTTACAATAATGGATATCAAGAATATTTGAGGATGAGTCTATTTGAGGCATTATATGGGTGGAGTTGCAATACTCCTGTCAGTTCGAGTGATCCAATTAACAGGGTGTTGATTGGACCGAACAAGTTGGTAGACATGGAACAAGAAATGCAGGTTATAAAGAAGAATCTAAAGGCGACATAGGATAGGCAAAAGAGCTATGCAGATCATAACAGGTTGTTTAAGGAGTTCTAGGTTGAGGAACACGTGTACTTGCACATCAAACCAAAGAAAAGCTCCTTGCAAATTGGATCATGTGCCAAGATGGCACCATGGTTTTGTGGACCCTTCTGTATTGTTGAGAGGATTGGGCCAGTAGCCTATCGACTTGCGATGCCTCTGACAGTGAAAGTCCATGATGTTTTCCATGCGTCATTGCCTAAGAAGTATGTTAAAGATGTTGATCATGTGATTGACTGGCCTGTATTGTAGGTGGAACCAGATAGAGAATTTCAGTCGGAGCCTTAGTGTATATTGCAGAAAAAGGTGCTCATGCTCCAGAACCGAGCAATTGAGCAGGTTAAAGTGCAGTGAAAGCACTTTGGGCCTGATGAAGCTATATGGGAGATGGAAAATCAGATTCAGGATATGTATCTTTCCTTGTTTTCCAGTTGAGGCAAAGCAGTTTTGATATGGTGTTTTGGTATTTGTATTTGGTATATGTTTTGGTACATGTTTGGTGATGTTTTGGTATATGTACATATGTATATGGATATAAATACCACCATGAGCTATGTTATAAACCTAAAATAAGCGGTATGGGTGTCATGTCATTTTAATATTATGATTGCTATGTTGTCATGTTGGTTTGCTTCTCAGTAGGTTGATCATTGTAAATACTGCAACGAGCTAAGTTATAAATCTCCATGGGAAGTATGTTTTCTTTTAAGAGGTTTTGCTGAGGTATAGGTGTGGTTTAATACCAAGGATGGTGTCCCCCAAGGGGGAGGGTTCTGTAACAACCCTAGTGAAAATTCCATGTAATAAAACTTAATAAAAGGAAAAAATAATAAAAATGGTTGATGGGACACTTATTCAAAGCTGAATGTTCGGAAAAACATCTTAGTGGGTGTTCATTTTGGGTTATTATGGCTAAGGAAATTAGCAAAGGAAATGGCTAAGGCTTTGGAAAGGAAAAGTGAAATTTTTGGCACATTTATTTATGAAAATAATGGAAATTAGGAGACAAGGAAGGTTAAAGGTCACAGGTTGCATGTGAGGAGGAAAATGAAGGGAAATAATGGAAAATGAAGAAAATACAGGCCTTATTGATAAAAAGGCTTATGAGGATCAGATTGTAACTTTTCGTCAGTTCAATTTTGGAGCTCTCTCATTATTCTCTCTCTTACTCTTGGACACTTGGAGTTTTCTTAGAGAATTTGGCATTGGATCAAGAATGGCATAGAAGGCAAGAGGAATCATTATCAAGAAAGGAAGAGAAGGATCATGTAGCTATAGCAGGATGCTTTATAGGTATCGATTTTCATGTGTGTTTTCCTTGCTAGATTCGGTATGCATGGTATTTCATGTGGTTTTTTTTGCTATTATGGCATGGGTTTTGCTAGGTGTAACAATGTTTCTAGCCTAGCCTTGCCAAGAGGTCGATTTATTTCCGTTTGTCTTGGTAATCCCAGGCTGGGATATGCGGTAAAATCTTGGAGAGTGGGTCTCGATTTAGGGTCTAATGATCCGGTTTGGATTGTAGTAAAGCCTGAGATAATACGAGACAGTAAAATTCCTCACGGTGTAGGTGGAGAAATCTAATGGCATCCATGCTTGTTTAGCCTAGTGATTGGGTGGAGATCATGGTAAAGCCTGTTATTACATGTTCATTGTGTTGGCCTAGTGATCCAGGATGGATTACGGTAAAGCCTGGTTTCTGTTGATGAGGGTGAGGTGGTTTAGCCTTGCAATGCCCTCGTTGGTTCTTGTGGTTTGAATTCCACATTCATGCTTGGAATATGGAATGGGGATGAATGGTTGAAGAGATATTTGGCCCTATAGCCATTGTATGGTCAGGTGGAACGTGGTAGTCCCATCCCGGGTTTGGATTTTGCATCATTAATATGAGGTTATTTCTCCTTGTATTTCTATGAGTATTATATTGGTTTATATGTGGATCATATGGCTGTGATTTCATTGGTATTTTTGTTGATATTGTGTTGGTTATGTATATGTTTTATGACAATGGCTATGTATGACTCTCATTATGTTTTTATTTGTAAATGAATGGACAATGTATCTATGACCTAATAGATGAAAATGAAATAAATGAAACAAATTATATGAGGGAACAATGGCTCTTAGTGATTCTCAGATAAGTATGAGATCCCTATGCTTAAATATGTTGTTTACACATGTAGATTACATATTTGTGATATGTTTGACGAAATGTCTATCATGGCTAGTCGAGGTCTAGTTAAGGGTTTGTTCAAGTATTTACATTTGCATCATTTTTTCTTTGATATCTTACTCATCTGAAGGTATCATTTAATTATGGGTAGTGACTTGGGCTCTGGGCCTCAAAAAGTGGCTCAAATTCTGGGACACTGGCACAACACTGAGCAAAATAGTCCCTAGACATGTGCATGCCTTATCATGAGAGCGTCTAGAGCCCCTTGGATGTTGGCAGGACTATAACATGAGAGCATCCAGAGGGAAAGTGGTCAAAAAATTCAGTGGGACCCACATAATAGCTATCTAAGTGGTTGGAATGGTTCCTAAGAGTCTTGTAGATGGTGTGGAAGGTCTGCATGTTGTGTTTCCATTGATTCCACTTCCTTAAGGTCACTTAGGAGGTTGAATCCAATCATAGTAGTCTCTTGTCACATGTTTACCTTGGTTGGCTGGTTACTTGGGTAGATGTGGGAGGAGGGTGTTACAATTATCATATCTTGTTATATCATTAAAAGAAAAAATGAAGACATATATCTAGTGATAAAATATAAAAAATGTTAAAAAATGGAGGATATATCATTTCTTGCCTAAGAATAAAAGTTGATTCCAATCAAAATTTGGTTCCTAAGTCCACTCCAACTTTTACATTTTGATTATATGTGTTAAAACTTTATAAGGCCAAAAACATCTAAGATCAAATACCAATATATTGTTATTGAATACAAGATATCATGTGTGAATGGAAGAATGGTTAGTGATATAGGGAATACTCATTATTAGTTTAAGGAGTTTCATTAGGGAAATCAATAACCATATTAAGATGATATTTGTGTGCTTGCAAATTACATTTGTGTTTTCACATGGACTCTACAATCAAATTTTGGAATGTAAAAGTCATTGAGAGTTGGAATCAAAAAGGCTTAATTTGCATTAACAAGAGAGGGGTTGTTATTTCATGCACCGAACTAACCAAAATTGTAAGAAACAAAACCTTATAAATGTGTTAAACTTTTTATTCCAAATCCAATATAGGAATCTTATAATTTGGCTATTGTGTTAGATTGATCTTCGTTCATAATCCCTAGATTTTCAAGGGATTGATATTCCACCTAGAGGCTCATAGGATAAATTATTTGAGTAATTTGAGTAATTAAGATGACTATACAATGATGATTTACAACTTCCTAACTTATGTCGTTTTCATATTTTTCAATGCAATTTTACCTCCTCCTTCTTCATGCAATCATTGTAAGACTCAATGATGATAATCCGATGAGATAGAACAACACACACAAGTGAGGACTTGATGAATGGAATAAATGAGAGGATGCAATGTGTAAAGGATATTTTGTAAAAAGCCTTGATAATGAATGACATCATAACTTCAAAACATGAGCAACATGGGTAATTTCTTGATGTTACCCTCAACTATATACCTTAGCTATATACCCTTGTGTTTAATAGAAGTTGCAACAACTTGAGTTATTTTAAGGATAATATTTCTCATAAACTTCAAAACATGGGCAATATGGGTAATTTCTTGATGTTACCCTCAACTATGTACCTTAGCTATATACCTTGTGCTTAATAGAAGTTGCAACAACTTAAATTATTTTAAGGATAATATTTCTCATAATTTAATATTTTTGGGTATACAAAATTCTCCCATCCATTAATTTTTTTTATTATGGCTTAAAAATAAATAAAATGACTACTATGTGAGAGAAAAGAAAAAACATTGTTCTTATAAATCAATATAATATTCTATATAATTTAAGAGTGTTAATTACACTCAACTGCAACTAACTTGTATTTTATTTTACCACCCTAATCATCAACTGCAACTAACTTGTATTTTATTTTACCACCCTAATCATAAACTACAACTATCTTGTATTTTATTTTACCACCCTAATCATCAACTGCAACTAACTTGTATTTTATTTTACCACCCTAATCATAAACTACAACTATCTTGTATTTTATTTTACCACCCCAATCCCCAAAGGTTAGGTCATTTCTTCAAAAAATTTAAGTAGGTGAAGAAAAGTTTTTTCAAACTAGAATAGGGAATAAAGTGGAAAAGAGAAAACAATTGATTTAAAGTGAAGAGTCCGATTGGTAGGAAATGAATGCAACATTCACCATGGAATGCTCTTGAATGCAACATCGAATGACTTCATGACAATCTCTGCTCATCTTTTGATATAAATATATATTATTTTTTGTTTGGCTGCACTTTTCCATTTCCGTGGTAGTTTAGTAGCAAATTTTGCTTTTGAAATTGGGTGATAATTATTATTAATATCGAAATTTACTGAAATTATATAAATATAGATAAATAAATATTTAATTTATTTATTATTAATAAATTATATATTTATAATATTTTTATTTAATAATAAATGACCAGATATTTAGTTTTGGGGAATTTTTAATTTTTAATATGTTTTATTTTATATTATTAATGTATTTTTTAATTATGGTTGTTAATAAATTATTATTTTATATAATATTAATTAAATTCAAATAAATATGTTATATAATACCAATTTTATTTAAAAAATATTATTTTTGGTAAAAACATATTATTTTTTGGTAAAATAATTAAAGTTAATATTACTTGTTTTTTTAAGTAATTTTTTTTCATTTTTTTTATTTAAATGTATGAGATTAATAAATGAAATTAAAATATAAATTAAAAGAAAATTTATAATTTTGAAAAGATAAATGTCATATACTATTTATTGATGATTAAAAAAAATACTAAATTCAAATTTGAAAAATATTAAAGTCAAATTTGAGGTTTTTGAAAAATAATGACAAGGAAAATTGAAAAAAACAAAAACACCAATGATAAAGATGTTAAAAGATTATTTAAAAAAAAAGGGAAATGAGGATACAAAATCTTGAGTTAAAAAGTGAATAAACTTAATTTTTTTTGCGAGTTTTTTTTCTTTTCTTTCTTTCTCTTTTTTCCTCCTTAATGGAAAATTTCATTTTGATTTTCTTTTTTTGAAATTTCAACATTTTTTTAAATGGTATAAATTTATTTAAGGATTTAGTTCAATAGTGAAAATTCCTACAAATACTCATTCCTCTATAAAATCCTCCTCTCTTTCGGTTTTAGTGCTAATTTTGTCAATTTGATAAAATCCTGCACACACAGCCCTTGGATAGCCCCCTGGTCAATGGTAGACTTTTTGACTTCTTCCAAGCTTCTAGAGGGCTACGCCAAGGATGCCCATTGTCACCATTTCTTTATATATTGTTGGAAGAACCCCTAAGCAGAAAGATGACAGCGGAAATGGAAGTAGGCACTATCCCAGGTATCAAAGCGGCAAGAGGGTTGGACCCCATAAATCACGCCCTCTTTGCGGATGACTCTCTCCTTTTGGGAGGGGCCTCAATTAAGATAGCAAAGGCTTTCAAAGAAATCCCCCAACACTTCTATTTAATCACAGGAGCCTTAATTAATAAAAGAAAAAGTGCAGTTTATGGCTGGAATGTAGATGACCGTATTATCCTTTAAATTGCTTGCATATTGGGATTCCCTGGGTATGAAAAGTGGGAAAAGATAAAATATCTAGGCCTTCCCTTAACCTTGGGAACAAGCCCTCCCTCCCTTTGGATTGAAGTAATTAGCAAGATAAAAGCAAAAATAGCATATTGGGGAGGACAATGGCTAACAAAGGCAGGGAAGTTGGTTTTGATAAAGGCAGTCCTCTCTGCCCTTCCCATCTTCTAGTCCTCCCTTCTGCTAGCTCCTAAGTCTATCACTGAAAAGATCTCCAAACTCCTTCGGGACTTCATGTGGAATGGGGGCAAGGGCAATCATAGCAAGCTACATTTGGTAAGATGTGATATCCTAAATCGACCACTCCAGTTACAGATACGGGATCCAGGCTTAGCAAATCTAGCTCTTGGTGGAAAAATCATATAGAAATTGTATACAGATAAAAATCATCCTATCAGCAAGATCCTCTGGAAGAAATACCTAAAGGGAGGCTCCCTGAGAAATCTCACAACTGCTTCTACTCCAACAGGAACAACAATATGGAATTTAGTCAGAAGAAGCATCGACCATATATGGCAACATTTATACAGAATACTTGGTAATTGGTAGAGAACATTACTTTGGGAGGACACCATTCAAGGGAACACCCCACTGACCACCCTAAATTCCTATAACAATTTAAAAATCTGGTTAGTGAACAAAGGACTTCTCCAGCTTTCAAACATATGTTCTTGGGACAACAAAGGGAATTAGGCAGGATGGACTTTTCTAGGGGTTCCTGACCCTCTGGAAACACAAAAAACCTTACTCTGTGTAGCACTTTCTAGCCTCACCCCAGTCCATCGTACATCCAAAGATAAATGGGGGTGGGGAAGAATCAAAATTTATACAACATCTCAAGGTTTCTCCTCATTACAAGCCATACACGCGTCTTTGCTGACTCCGAAGCTCTGGAAATCCATTTGGTCTCCCTTTTTCCTTCCAAAGGTGAATTTCTTCACTTGGTTACTCATGCATAAAAAGGCACTAACAAGAGAAAACCTGAATAAAAGAGGCTTCCACGGTGATGGACTGCTTGCTGGTTCTAATGACAGTCTTCCTAGTTTGTTTGAAATATCTTCTATGTCTTCGTCTCGGTCTCTTGTCAATTCTCTGAGGTCATTAGTCATTAAATCAACAACTTATTTACTGTGTAAATTTTACATGGCCTTCAACTCAGATTGGGATTAGATGCCTTTACATACAAAACCATGCCTGAGAACCAGAGGATCTGCTATCCAGCAATTCTAACTTAAGCTCATACTATAATTGCGGTTGGGCATGATGGATATCCATGCCAAAATCTACGCACAACAATAATGGAGAACTTGTAATTAGCTGTCACTAATTTATAAATAATCCGCACACAGCAGTTGAATATCCACGCCACAGTTCTTAAAAATGGAAACAATGTATAAAGAATTGTGCGCACAGTGGTCTAAATGCACGCCACAAATCTCAACAAATAATATTATAACAACACACAACCGATAGTGTGTTCACAGTGCGCTCTCAGCACATTCATACACACGATTTTCTCCGCCAACATTTCTTGTCCACGCATTAATGATGCAAATACAAACTTAAGGTTTTGCTGTCCATAAAACCCTCACAGTTCTACCAGTCTTTCCATTGGAATTCAGAACGCACAGTAATTATATAAATCCACAGGCATACAATACATACAATACAATACAATTGACAGCAACTTAATGCGCACATCCCATCCTTTTTTTTATTAGCAATACCAAAAACAGTCTTTACATATGGCCGCATATAAAATTATAACAAAACATTCATTACATAGCCATATTCCCTACACATAAATGCGCCTCTTCGTTCCTAATTCAATAAACTGTTTTTTTCCATTGAAGAGCTGCAAATTCCATTCATTCTTCCTACTGTTCATGCACAAAATAGATTCCTAATTATGGAGTTCTACATGAGAGGAAATCTTTCCTCCTTGGCGGCTAAGTTTTTACATCTTTTTCCTTTTTTATCCATAGCTTCCTTATTACAAAAGCAGTCACATATAGAAAAAGTAGCAATGCATAGTAAATTGAGCTTTTCTTTGTTTTTTGTAACAATTAATCTAGCATGCCTTATTCTAAGCCTATCTAGAAAAGATGGCATGTTTTATTCCTTATCTATTTTCTAAATTTAACTAAAAAGACATAGAAATAGTAGGCAAAGGATTCCACTCCTTGCCTGTAGATTTTTTTTTTTTGATTTTGTGGAATAAATCAGAAGATTTTTCCTCCAAATCAGATGCTCCTGCATCACACGGGCCCCTTAGATGCTACCTATGCACTTCTGCTATCGAAACCTCTGATCGTTTATTGGTTGACTGTGTTTTCACACAAGAAGTTTGGAAGATGGTCTTGCACGGACTTAGCATACCCACCCCTTCCCGATTTTAGCTGTTACTCTCTACACCTCCTGGGCAGATCAAAACCTTGAGATAAAATCTAAAAATGCAGGCTGGAAAAACATTTGGCAAGCTATTCCAAAATGCCTTTTCTAGAAAGTGTGGTTGGCTCAAAATGAGTGCATTCTTAACAATAGGATCCCGAAATCAGTGGAAGTGGTTGCCAAAGAAAAAGCTCTATTGCTAGAAATAATAGATAAATCAACTTTTGCCCTTATATTATCTACAAAATTCTTTACATGGCTAGGACCTTGTGTGCTAGGAGAAAGGAAAGATTCAATCAAAAAACCAATGAAAGATCCTACTTGGCGCCTATGTCTCACTGCACGTGACTTTCTTAAGTGGTGGCAGGGGACCCCAAAAGCCACTATCTTCTTTGATGGAGCGTCCAAGGGGAATCCAGGCATTGCAGGCGCAGGGGAATTGATCCTTTCCCTAGACAAATCGAAAAAAACCAGTTTCAGTTGCGGCCTAGGCATAAGTTTAAACAATCAAGCAGAGAGTTACAACCTCCTAAAAGCTTGCTAGATTGCGAAGGAGTTAGATTACAAATCAATCCAAATATTCGGAGACTCGGAGCTACTGATAAAGCTCTTAAACTCCGAAGATTATTTTAGTAATCCAGCTTTAAACAAAACCTTGCATAGAATTCAAAACACTTTGAAAGACTTCAACACAGTCGACTCATATCATATTCTGTGGGATTTAAACAAACAAGCGGATTCGTTGGCAAATAAAGCCTGCATGCTACCTCAAGGTAATCTTAACCTTAATGGAGGACCCTGCTCCATTCATCCTTTGCCTTAGTCAATCTATAGAAGGTAGAGCTGCTTTTCAAAGGGAGAGTGGCATTTGGTACCTTGAAAGTCACATTTAGGATCGCCAAGCAACAAGTATATGGAAAAACAAGCACAAGGAATTTCAAGCAGAAGAAACAATACCAGAACATACAACAGTAGATGGTAGAAGGAATAGTCGTAGAAGGAAGAACAACCAAAATGAATAGCAGCATAAGGAATAACACCAGAAGGAACAAAAAGCAGAAGGAACAACAGAAGAAGGAACAACAGGCCGAAGGAACAACAACAACAATAGAAGCAACAACAAGAAGATTAAGGAACAACAGTAGAAAGAACAATAATGATAAGGAACAACATCAGAAGGAACAAAAAGCAGAAGGAACAACATCCAAAGAAACAACAAGCCGAAGGAACAACAGGTTGAAGGAACAATAGGCCAAAGGAACAACATCCGAAGGAACAACATCCGAAGGAACAACAAGCCGAAGAAACAACAAGCCGAAGGAATAGCAACTGATGGAACAACAGGCCGAAGGAACAACAAGCGGAATGAATAATAGGAGAAGGAACGACAAACTTAAGGAACGACAAAAGGAAAAGCATAAGGAAAAGGTCATAAAATTTTCTCTCCCTAAGATAAAATGTAAGATAGAAAATAAGAATAGCCAAAGAACTCATAGAACTTTTGAAAATAAGCATAAGAGAAGGGACTACCATCAGCTCATTCTCATTTCTTAATTTCTAGAAGATTTTGTCAATTGTAATAGGAGCTTGCTCCACTTTTGGCAATAAATACATTAACCGTTCTTGTTAAAAAAAAAAATTCCTACAAATAAAGTAGAATTAAAACTTGTGACAGTTTCCACCATATTTGAGAAATAATTTTAACCTAAAAAATTTTATTTCTTATTTATGCTCAATACAACATTTCCCTAGATTGGATAATAACACTGATTCTAGATGCTTTTTCCATGTGGTGGGAAAGTTCTTCTCATCTACTCCCTCCCTTGTACCTCTCCTCTATGGGTTCAAGATGCATACACAAGCAATTATGAAAATTTATGGGATGTCGATCATTGTTCGACATTTGATGATGAATACCATAAGAATAAGTATAAAACTTAGTGATTTACCTTTATAATGACTTTGACATCAAGATTTTGAGAGTCGAGAATGAATCCAATCTGTTATGTGAGTGGGAGATGATGAATATATGTGGGGTGGGCCTTTTTAACTGAATCCACTCCAAATACTCGATTGTGCACACTTGTTTGACAAGACCCATCCCTCTTATGACTTGTTGTGGTTGGCCAAATTAGGTTGTCTCTTTCCTTGCTTCTCTAGTTTTCTTTAATATTTGCTGGCTATTTGTTTTCGTGTGTTTTGGCTTAACCTAGCTAGTGGTCTCTATTGCATTTGGGTCCTATTGATCAGTCAAAATGACCTTAATCAACATTAGGGGTTACCCCTAGTGAAATATCTCAATTAGACCTCACACCATTTGGAGTAGGGAACCCATCCTGATTCTATCTCAGTTGCCATTATTGGTTTCAGGGTTTACCAATTTTGGCATGATGCACTAGTGATGGTTTCGAAACTAGCTTGAATAAAATACAACTAATATTAGATATAAATGCATGCATCCAAATAAAACTAAAATACAACTAATATTAGATATAAATGCATGCATCCAAATAAAACTAATAGTAATTAACAAGCAAACATATAGCACACATGCTCCTACCAATCATCCAAGAAATATTTCGTTGAGAATAAAGGCAAAAAATATGAGTAAATGACTATAAAGCTAGAGTAGTCTAGCATTAAAACAACTCTAGTGATAAGTAAAAGCAACATAATAGTCCATAGCAACTCCACATAGGAATAAATGTTCTCTATAAAATAGCTTAGGCAAAAATGGCTTCTCCTCATTAAAGTTCCATTTGTAGTACATTAAAGCTTTAGGAACCAAAATCAATTTTCTTGAATTTAATGATCCTATCTATTAAAATTTCTCTAGACTCCTTTTCCCTCTTTGACTCTTGAGCTTCTATTTACAAACTTTTATTCTTATCTTAATTAAGATGATGGAGACATATTTACAATAAAAATGTTTATAAATTATAATTTATGGCATTGTGTATGCTTAAACCTCATAATTTGTTCTTTAGTACTTGCAAGTCATCATGGCTTTTGACACTAGTTCACTTTATATAATGTAATCAATGAGTTGCATACCATGGGTCTCATTTCCTCTTTTCTTAGGACTTTCCTATTAGGAGAATCTAAGCCTTAATTTAAATTTGGACTTCATATTTTTCCATTTGAAATTGGTTCTTATTATCATACCATTACTTATGTGCTGGTACTTCATACCTTTTTTTTTATAGATAACAATTATAGAGCCATTAAAATATATTGGTGGGTACTCATCACCATGATGTTTAACATTCATGTTTAGGTTGTTCACTCATTCAAATTAAAATGCATATTCTATCTTTCCATATTAATGGTTAGATGTTGTTTACCCCATAATACATGAATTGCCAATATACTAAAATTCAAATCATATTTAAGAAACACGCATTTATCATGAAGAATTCAATTGGAAATTCAAAAAGATTTCAAATATACGTCTTTGATATTTGGTCCCTTTGATGATTATTTTGGGAACATCTTCATTGAAATGTTGTGCTATCAGGTTTCAAGAATTCGAAAATGTGCTAGTTTAAATTTGTCATAATGTGGAGCAAATGATAAGGAATTTCATGAAACTTATATAGAGTTGTAGAGTTTCACAAGACGTTTCAGATAGTATAAGAAACGTACAAAATGGCGTTTGGGTTCAATCTAGAATAAGATGCTCAAATAATTTTTGTGGTGATGCAACATGATATAATTTTTTCTGTTTGTGACCTAGTATGTATTGCATGGAAACAATTTCAGAGTGACATGGTATATATATATATATATATATATATATATGTTATATACCTAGGTGGTAATATGGGGTACAAGGGAGTACCAAGGTAATAATGTAATAATGGGATGGACCATTAGTAATAAATAGTGGTTAACCCATGTCATGTAGGGACACAATAGTTAATAAATAATGTATGGGCCCAGTATTAGTTGATGGTATGAGGGGAACCATGGTATGACCATGTTGTATGTTGAGGCCATATAGAGGCTAGAGACTCCACATGGAGGGACTGAAGAGAATTATTCTTGTATGAACAGGCATATGGCTTGTGAGTGTTCTCCTTCCTTAAGGAGTGAATGTATGGTTGTGCCCTACCTTAGGGTTTGATAATAAAGAAGCATTTCTATCTATTCTTCTTTTTATTCTTGGGTTATTTCTATTATCATAATATTTCCGGTTTAGATATACAACAAGTGGTATCAGAGCACTTTCTTGGGCAAACCGTGGAGAATTTTTTTATTTTTTGCAGGGATATTTTGGGTGGCGAATTTGTAGATCAGATCTGTATGTTTTAGTGCCAGATATGTAGAATCTAATTGCAGATCTGTATTCCTTATGAAAAAATACCCAAATTCAAAAAAAAAACAGTTGAATTGGAGTCCGAATGAAGGAGATATCGCTGATTTAAAAATCAGTGGGGTTGCAGACAATTTTTAGGACAGCGAGTTTGCGGCGCAGATCTAGAAGTCCTGGTGCCAGATCTGCAAGATCTAATTGTAGATATAGAATCTTTGTGAAAAAACACATGATTTCAAAAAAAAAAAATCAGTCGAATCGGAGTTCGGATGAGGGAGATATCGCTGATTTAAAATCAGCACTTTTTTTAGAAATTTTGGGTGACGGCGGGAGAGTAGCAGCGCAGATCTGGAATTCTAGTGTCTGGATCAGGATTTTTATCACATGGGCAGACGCAGAATGGTTGTTACATTTCCAAAAACAGGTTATAATAGGGATTCTAAGCAATATTGACGGATCTGTGACCATTTCAATTTTTCGCCAATATTTTTGTGATGGTGGGCCTAGATCGCCTTGAACAGGAAGACTCTTTTTTGGGTCGTCTCTGTAAGCTCCAACAGACGGGTACAGTGGAGGAATATATTACCGCTTTTAAAGCCTTATCCTTCCGCACTAGGGGTCTCACAAATGCATTCTTCAAGGAATGTTTTATCAACGGTCTTAAAGAAGCCATCAAAGCTCAAGTTCTACTTCAACACCCTTCCACGTGGACGGAGGCTTGCCAGTTAGCTCGTCAGGTCACATTGCCTAGCAAAGATTTTATTTTTATAGAAAAAAAGGAAACTATGGAAGCTAAAGGGTTATTTCCTACTGGTATATCCTTATTGAAGGTGCATGGATTGATTTAGAAAGAGAAGATCATTGTTTTTATCAATCCTAGTTGTAAACATAATTTTATCAGTGTTAATTTGGCAAAAAAATTGCAAGTCCCAGCAAAACAAATTGAACATACACGGGTTGATAATGAAGATGTTCAAGTGTACAAGGATTTGAAGATTTCTATGGATAAATATGTGTTGCATGGTGATTTTTATGCTTCAGAAATGGATAATATGGATGTTGTTTTGGGATATCCTTGGATGGAATCCATGGGTACTATCAATATTAATGTGCAGAAGAAATTCCTCAAGCTATGGTATAAAAAGAAGAAAATTACATTACAGGATATTTCCATCCAAAAACAGGTAGAACACATGGAGACTGAAGCAGAAAATGTTCAAGGGACTGACATATCAGATAATGAGCCTTTGATGATCGACAATCAAACAC
The DNA here is from genome assembly GCA_000404065.3 of Pinus taeda. Classification (NCBI taxonomy): domain Eukaryota; kingdom Viridiplantae; phylum Streptophyta; class Pinopsida; order Pinales; family Pinaceae; genus Pinus; species Pinus taeda. Next base: position 46,696 of record APFE031318558.1, read on the forward strand.
AAACAGAGGCTGCAGAAGAAAAGGTTACAGGTGATGATACATCAGAGGAGGGCTCAGTGGTTGAAGTCATATTGAAAAATAAGACACCACAACAGGTACCACAGTAGGGTGAAGTCAAACAAAAGCCATCGTGGGTTAAAACTTCAACATATCATCACCCACATCACCCCGCAAGACAACCATCCTGGAAACCAAGTAGTCACATGATGGATAGAAAGGAGAGACGATCCACCTACTACACATCAACACAGAAGAGCTGCCACAGTCAACTTCCATCTCAAGCGAGCGAGACACCAGCGAGATCGAGGCTTCACCTTTTTCTTGGATGGCTAGATGCACGCGCATGGTATCAGTGGACTACTCTTTTGAGTAGATCTTATTATTTGTGTTCTTCCCATGTTTCGGGGACGAAACATGCTTAGGGGGGTGGAATGTTATATACCTAGGGGGGATAATATGGGGTACCGAGGGAGGTACCCAAGGTAATAATGTAATAATGGGATGGGCCATAGTATAAATAAGGTGGTTAACCCATGTCATGTAAGGGACCACAAGTAGTTAATAATAATGTAAGGGGCCCATGGTATTAGTTGATGGTATGAGGAAACCATGGTAATGATGCATGGTATTGTATGTATGAGGCCTATATAGAGGCTAGAGGCTCCACATGGAGAGATATGAAGAGAAATAGTCTTGTATGAACAAGCATATGGCTTGTGGAGTATTCTCCTTTCTTAAGGAGTGAATGTATGGTGTTGCCCTACCTTAAGGGTTTGATAATAAATAAGCATTTATATCTATTTCTATCTTGTTATTCTTGGGTTATTTCTATTATCATAATATTTCTGGGTTAGATCTACAACAAGTGGTGGCGAGTTTGCAGATAAGATCTGTAAGTTTTGGTTCAAGATCTGAAAAATCTGATTACAGATCTGTATTCTTTATGAAAAAATAGCTGATTTCAAAAAAAAAATCGGTCGAATCGGAGTCCGGATGAAGGAGATATCGCTGATCTAAAAATCAGTGGGGTTGCAGCTAATTTTTCAGGGCAGCGCGTTTGCGGCGCCGTTCTAGAAGTTCTGGTGCCAGATCTGCAAGATCGAATTGTAGATCTGGAATCTTTGTGAAAAAACACATGATTTCAAAAAAAAAAATCAGTCGAATTGGAGTCCGTATGAGGGAGATATCGCTGATTTAAAATCAGCTCTTTTTGCAGAAATTTTGGGTGACATCGGGAGAGTAGCAGCACAGATCTGAAATTCCAGTGTATGAATCAGGATTTCTATCACATGGGCAGATGCAGAATGGTGGTTCCATTTCTAAAAACAGGTTATAATAGGGATTATGAGCAATATTGACGGATCTGTGACCATTTCAATTTTTCACCAATATTTTTGTGATGGCAGGCCTAGATCGCCTTGAATAGGAAGACTCTTTTTTGGGTCATCTCTGTAAGCTCCAACAGACGGGTACAGTGGAGGAATATATTACCGATTTTAAAGCCTTAGCCTTCCGCACTAGGGGTCTCACAGATGTATTCTTCAAGGAATGTTTTATCAACGGTCTTAAAGAAGCCATCAAAGCTCAAGTTCTACTTCAACACCCTTCCACGTGGACGGAGGCTTGCCAGTTAGCTTGTCAGGTCACATTGCCTAGCAAAGATTTTATTTTTATAGAAAAGAAGGAAACTATGGAAGCTAAAGGGTTATTTCCTACTGGTATATCCTTATTGCAGGTGCATAGATTGATTCAGAAAGAGAAGATCATTGTTTCTATCAATCCTAGTTGTAAACATAATTTTATCAGTGTTAATTTGGCAAAAAAATTGCACGTCCCAGCAAAACAAATTGAACATACACGGGTTGATAATGAAGATGTTCAAGTGTACAAGGATTTGAAGATTTCTATGGATAAATATGTGTTGCATGGTGATTTTTATGCTTCAGAAATGGATAATATGGATGTTGTTTTGGGATATCCTTGGATGGAATCCATGGGTACTATCAATATTAATGTGCAGAAGAAATTCCTCAAGCTATGGTATAAAAAGAAGAAAATTACATTCCAGGATATTTCCATCCAAAAACATGTAGAACACATGGAGGCTGAAGCAGAAAATGTTCAAGGGACTGACATATCAGATGATGAGCCTTTGATGATCGACAATCAAACACAAACAGAGGCTGCAGAAGAAAAGGTTACAGGTGATGATACATCAGAGGAGGGCTCAGTGATTGAAGTCATATTGAAAAATAAGACACCACAACAGGCACCACAGCAGGGTGAAGTCAAGCAAAAGCCATCGTGGGTTAAAACTTCAACATATCATCACCCACATCACCCCGCAAGACAACCATCATGGAAACCAAGTAGTCACATGATGGATAGAAAGGAGAGACGATCCACCTACTACACATCAACACAGAAGAGCTGCCACGGTCAACTTCCATCTCAAGCGAGCGAGGCACCAGCGAGATCGAGGGTTCACCTTTCTCTTGGATGGCTAGATGCACGTGCATGGTATCAGTGGACTACTCTTTTGAGTAGATCTTATTATTTGTTTTCTTCCCATGTTTCGGGGACGAAACATGCTAAGGGGGGTGAAATGTTATATACCTAGGGGGGTAATATGGGGTACCGAGGGAGGTACCCAAGGTAATAATGTAAAAATGGGATGGGCCATAGTAATAAATAAGGTGGTTAACCCATGTCATGTAAGGGACCACAAGTAGTTAATAATAATGTAATGGGCCCATGGTATTAGTTGATGGTATGAGTAAACCATGGTATTGATGCATGGTATTGTATGTATGAGGCCTATATAAAGGCTAGAGACTCCACATGGAGAGACACGAAGAGAAGTATTCTTGTATGTATGGCTTGTGGAGTATTCTCCTTCCTTAAGGAGTGAATGTATGGTGTTGCCCTACCTTAAGGGTTTGATAATAAAGAAGCATTTCTACATATTCATATCTTGTTATTCTTGGGTTATTTCTATTATCATAATATTTCTGGTTTAGATATACAACAAGTGGTATTATAGCTACAACAAGTGGTATCAGAGCTATATTTTCATATTAGATCTACAACAAGTGCTAATAAAGCATTTCTATCTTATTTCTTGGGTTTATTTGCATAATCCTATATTTTTATATCAGATCTATAATATTTTGGGTTAGATCTACAACAAGTGGTATCAGAGCACTTTCTTGGGTACAAAAGTGGACGAGCAGTTGATGGTCGATAGTCAAACACAAACAGAGGCTGAAGCTGAAAAGGTAACAGGTGTTGACACATCTGATAAGGGTTCAGTGGCTGAAGTTATATTGAAAAAGAAGACACCACAACAGGCCCTACAGCAGGGTGAAGTCAAGCAAAAGCCATTGTGGGTTAAAACTTCAACATATCATCACCCACATCACCCCGCAAGACAACCGTCAAGATGGCAACCAAAGAGTCACATGACGGATACAAAGGAGAGACGATCCACCTACTACACCTCAACACAAAAGAGCTGCCACGGTCAACTTCCATCTCAAGCGAGCGAGGCACCAGCGAGATCGAGGGTTCACCTTTCTCTTGGATGGCTAGATGCACGTGCTTGGTATCAGTGGACTACTCTTTTGAGTAGATCTTATTATTTGTGTTCTTCCCATGTTTCGGGGACGAAACATGCTAAGGGGGGTGAAATGTTATATACCTAGGGGGGTAATATGGGGTACCGAGGGAGGTACCCAAGGTAATAATGTAATAATGGGATGGGCCATAGTAATAAATAAGGTGGTTAACCCATGTCATGTAAGGGACCACAAGTAGTTAATAATAATGTAATGGGCCCATGGTATTAGTTGATGGTATGAGTAAACCATGGTATTGATGCATGGTATTGTATGTATGAGGCCTATATAGAGGCTAGAGACTCCACATGGAGAGATATGAAGAGAAATAGTCTTGTATGAACAAGCACATGGCTTGTGGAGTATTCTCCTTCCTTAAGGAGTGATTGTATGGTGTTGCCCTACCTTAAGGGTTTGATAATAAAGAAGCATTTATATCTATTTCTATCTTGTTATTCTTGGGTTATTTCTATTATCCCAATATCTTTGGTTTAGATATACAATACCTGACCCGCCCGAACGAATTGACTCGGACACCCTTAAATGACCCGCCTGAACGAATTGACTTTGACGCCCTTAAACTACCCACCCAAACGAGTTCACATGGGTTCCCAAACAACCGTAACGAAGGGACAAGGGAGAGCCGGGCAAACGAGCTGCACGGACGTGCACAAAGCCAACCTCGGGTCACAAATTAGCATTTTTTGATATGGGCTCATTCGCCCGGGTGCGCCCTCGACCGACCCGCCTAAAAGAGTTCACCCGAACGACCCCCTCGAACGAGTTCACACGCGCGCCCTCAAACGACTCACCGAAACGAAGGGACAAGGGAGAGCTGGGCAAACGAGCTGCACGAATGTGCACAAAGCCAACCTCATGTCACAACTTAGCATTTTTTGATACGGGCTCGGCGCCCTCGCCCGACCCGCCTGAACGAGTTCACACGAACAACCAGCCCGAACGAGTCCACACGCGCGCCCTCACACGACTCACCGAAATGAAGGGACAAGGGAGAGCCGGGAAAACGAGCTGCACGAACGTGCACAAATCCAACCTCGAGTCACAACTTAGCATTTTTTGATATAGGCTCGTTCGCCCGGGTGCGCCCTCGCCCGACCTGCCCGAACGAGTTCACCCGAACGAGTTCACATGCGTGCCCGCAAACGACTCACCGAAACGAGGGACAAGGGAGAGCCGGGCAAACGAGCTGCAAGAACATGCACAAACCCAACCTCGGGTCACAACTTAGCATTTTTTGATATGGGCTCATTCGCCCGGGTGCGCCCTCGCCCGACCTGCCTGAACGAGTTCACCCGAACGACCAGCTCGAACGAGTTCACACGCGCGCCCTTAAACGACTCACCGAAACGAAGGGACAAGGGAGAGTCGGGAAAACGAGCTCCATGAACATGCACAAAGCCAACCTCGGGTCACAACTTAGCATTTTTTGATACGGGCTCGCTCGCCCGGGTGCGCCCTCACCCGACCCGCTTGAACGAGTTCACCTGAACGACCTGCCCGAACGACCCACCGAACGAGTTCACACGCACGCCCTCAAACGACTCACCAGAACGAAGGGACAAGGGAGAGCTGGGCAAACGAGTTGCACGAACGTGCACAAAGCCAACCTCAGGTCATAACTTAGCATTTTTTGATACGGTCTCGTTTGCCCGGGTGCACCCTCGCTCGACCCGCGTGAACGAGTTCACTCGAACGACCCGCCCGAACGAGTTCACACGGGCGCCCTCAAATGACTCACCAAAACAAAGGGACAAGGGAGAGTCGGGCAAACGAGCTGCACGAACATGCACAAAGCCAACCTCGGGTCACAACTTAGCATTTTTTGGTACGGGCTTGTTGGCCAGCATGCGCCCTCACTCGACCCGCCTGAACTTGTTCAACCGAACGACCCGCCCGAACGAGTTCACACGCACACCCTCAAACGACTCACCGAAACAAAGGGACAAGGGAGAGCTAGGTAAAGGAGCTGCACGAACGTGCAAAAAGCCAACCTCGGGTCACAATTTAGAATTTTTTGATACGGGCTCGTTCACCCGAGTGCGCCCTCGCCCGACCCGCTTGAACGAGTTCACCCGAACGACCCACCCGAACGAGTTCACATGCACGCCCTCAAACGACTCACCCAAACGAAGGGACAAGGGAGAGTCGGGCATAACGAGCTGCACGAACGTACAAATCCATACCTCGGGTCACAACTTAGCAATTTTTTGATACGGGCGTCGTCGCCTGGGTGTGCCCTCGCTGCCTGACCCGCCTGAACGAGTTCACCCGAAACGAGGACCTGCCCGACAGTTCAAAAACACTTCCTCAAACGACTCGCTTAATACGAAGGGACAGGGAGAGCCGGCAAATGAGCTGCAGCGAACATGCACAACATCCACTCGGGTCACAACTAGCCATTTTGATACGGGCTCGTTCACCTGAAAGTAAGCGCCCTCTGCCCGACCCGCTTGACGAGTTCACCCCGATGACTTTTGCCGCGAACGAAGTTTCACACGCACAGCTCAAATGACTCACCGAAACAAAGGGACAAGGGAGAGCCGGGCAAACGAGCTGCACGAACGTGCACAAAGCCAACCTCGAGTCACAACTTAGCATTTTTCGATACGGGCTCGTTCGCCCCGATGTGCCCTCACCTGACCTGCCTGAACAAGTTCACTCGAACGACCCGCCCGAACGAGTTCACAGCACACCCTCAAATGACTCACCAAAACGAAGGGAGAAGGGAGAGTCGAGCAAATGACTTGCACGAACATGCACAAAGCCAACCTCGGGTCACAACTTAGCATTTTTTGATACGGGCTCGTTTGCTCGCGTGTGTCCTCGCCTGACCGGCCTGAACAACCTGCCCGAACGAGTTCACACGCACGCCCTCAAATGACTCACTGAAATGAAGGGACAAGGGAGAGCCAGGAAAACGAGCTGCAGGAACGTGCACGAAGCCAACCTCGGTCACAACTTAGCATTTTTTGATACAGGCTCGTTCGCTCGCATGCGCCCTCGCCAGACCCGCCTGAACGAGTTCACCTGAACGACCCGCCCGTACGACCCGCTCGAACGAGTTCACCTGAACGACCCGCCCGAACGAGTTCACACACACGCACTCAAACGACTCACCGAAACGAAGGGAGAAGGGAGCACTGGGCAAATGAGCTGCATGAACGTGCACAAAGCCAACCTCGGGTCACAACTTAGCATTTTTCGATTCAGGCTCGTTCACCCGGGTGCGTCCTCGCCCGACCCACCTGAACGAGTTCACCCGAACGACTCACCCGAACCAGTTCACACGCATGCCCTCAAACGACTCACCGAAACGAAGGGACAAGGGAGAGACGGGAAAACGAGCTGCATGAACATGCACAAAGCCAACCTCGGGTCACAACTTAGCATTTTTCGATAAGGGCTCGTTCACCCACGTGCGCCCTCACCCGACCCGCCTGAACGAGTTCACCCGAACGGCCCGCCCGAATGACCTGCCTAAACGAGTTCACATGCACGCTGTTGAACAGGTAAATTCCCTCTGCGGACAGAGGCGATCCCACTAGCCCAGAATGGGTCTAGCAACAATCAATCAATGCTACTCTGCAAGTTCCTAGTTGCAATTACAAAGTGGGTAATGAACACCTACTTGGGTTCCAACGCTATGTTTGTGAAGAGATGCTGCTCTCGCTCCTTCGCTCCAGCCGGCCACAATCCTCCACTATCCTCGTGGACGGACACCTGCACAAGCAAAGAGAAGACAAACAAAAGCGTAAAATCTAGTAAAAGCAACTATACATCAGTCAGAAAGGATGTAATTCACATTAACCATTATAAGACAAATGAGAATGGAACCATAAAAGTAGTCATCTATTAATGAATGATAGGCAGAGAAAGATACAACCAAGGTTCTGACGTTGAACCTATTCTCTGGCTGCGTGAGCAGCTATGTATGCCTTGCAATAGACCTTCTCTCTCTCAGGATTCTGGCAGCATAACCTCCCTTTGCTTCAAGACTCTTACTATCACTCGAGACAAGCATAATCACAACTAGCATTACTCCAGACCTCCTAGAACTCTAGAACTCCCAGAACTCCAGAACTCCAGAACTAGCTTGTCTAATGCATGAGGACAGACTTTTATAAATGGAGAAGGGAGGAAGATTCAATGCACTAGGACGCCCATTGTGGATCGACATTATCTTTGAAAAGCTACTAAGGATAGATGATGACTCTTGACCTCTATCAGATGGATTTTTTCCCTCAAAAGACTTCATGATCTGAAAGGAAAAAACATATGGGTGCGCGTTTGCCAAAAATCA
>APFE031318558.1:60741-76405 GCA_000404065.3 Pinus taeda
GGTTTGATTAGTGTCATTCCACTTGTTACAATGGGTTCCATAAGAGAAGGGATTGGAGATTTTCTTAGATCCCTTATTCATCTTTGGGCGAATTCAGAGAGGCAAGTGGCATAGGAGAAAGTTATAGAAGATTCCATGAGCAATCAACTGACAAATGTCCCGGACATTTGTCCATCCTCACCCATCGCACTCTAAAGAAGGCCTAAACAATATTCATCGCACCCTGGCAGTGTACCATTCAGTATGCATCACACTTTTCCAGTGGAGCAGCCAGTATCATTCAATTTAGGCAATTTCCGGATGGTTTCTCAAATGGAACTTTTTGGGGAATGATGTATTCAGATGACCACGTGCTTTTAGGGTATGAAACAACTCTTTTGGGGGTTGATGAGCCCCTAACACATTGACATATAAGTTTGGGTTTGATGTGCCCAAATATGTCTATAACAGTTTCCTCCTAAAGCATGAGGTTGTAAATATTCATGTCAAGTGAAATGCTTTATCATTAGGATCCGAAGTTTTGAACTGGACGGTGACCTGCATAAGTTACAATACAATACATCATCATAATATAATTTTTCATGATCTAGTTGAGGGAGCATTCCCATACTCAACTTTATAAATTTCTTTTCATGTACATAGATCAGATAGTCGTCTGTAGATACAGAATCATGATTCTATAGATATAGAGTCGCAATCCATGGTTAGGATGGCCATATGTTGTAGAGTCTTTGTACATTTGATGTTTTTATATCCCTGAATATATCACAGCCTGGATAGATGAAACTAGATCCGGGGTCTTCAAACTCGTTCAATCTTCGTCTGATGCACAAGTCAAACCATGTGAAGAGATGTTTTGAAGTCGAACATGGAAAGACATCGCCTGATTACCAGCCAATGATGTGAGTTGTTAATAGATGCGAGAGGAATCACCGATAATGATAATGATTCTGAAGGTACTACAATACAATTCACGTGGTGTGAATACATGATTTGATGTCAAACACCACGCAAAATCGTTCAATCGAAGGCCATTGATGTCAACCTGTTGCCAGAAGTGAGAAACTTGCCATTGATGTATGCAAGCTTCAAAGCACTGGAAGGGTTGTTTCTAAGTCAACTTCTTGGATAATGAGCTAATGTTGACAAGAAGCGACTCATCGTAGGAGGGCCTTGATCCATCCCACATCTACGACACGAAACGAAGAAAATGATTTCTAGAGGTGAAAAACAGACTGATGACACAAGGTTTAGTAATGGTGGTCATGAAAAAATGAAGGTTGGGGGTACTGTAGTGTATGAGACGTTAACTAGATGGTGGTTTCTCAACTGATTGACTTCTCTTGAACATGTCGGCGACATTGAGATGAATTGGTAGCGTTAACCCCAAAATATGGATGGTATGAAAGACCAATGGTGTGATGGTCAGTGAACGGAATAACCCAACCCAACTCAATAATGGGGATGAAGTGAAAGTGTCATGTTAAAGAGCGACTTGCTACCATAAATTCTTCAAGTTTTTTCCCTTTTTCTCCAGTCATTTCTGACCAGTACCTCTTTATTTTTGTCAAGCTTGAGTAGGATAACATATGCTTGTTCTATAGTTTTCCCTTCAGACAAACCCATCTCTATTTAATGTTTTAACGAGTCTAGCGACAGTGAAACTCGGTCTCATCTAGATGGACAAGTTTGTTGCTATTGTTTTAACGAGTTTAATGACAAGGATAACTCGGTCCTTTTCATGTTTAGAGAGTTTGAAAAGGGACGAAAAGAAAACTCCATAGGTTCTTATTCGTAAAGTAATCCCTCAGGTCCGAAAAAGGATCAAATAATATAGGAGGGATGACATTTCCAATACTTTAACGAGTTGGAAAAGATAAGCGCTCGACAATTTTTCATATTCAATGAGTTTGAAAATGGTTTAAAGAGGACTCCATTTTGAGGAACAAGTGGTGTCTAGGGTAGCAATTGGTCCTAGTGATGTTGTAACTTCTCAAAACGTGTTGATTTATGTGAAGAGGCTGGCTAATAAGACCACTCGTTGCAACTGTTCCTCAAAACAAGTAAAACAACCAAGTGAAAGCATATGATCGGCCAAAGAGATGGTGGTGATGAGGTGAAGACAACCAAGGCTCAAAAAGCTGATAGAATGGCAATCAAAAGGGTTAAAAATTGAAAATGAGTTCATTTTTAGACAAGTTTGAACCATGGGGAACTATGCTTGGATTTGGTTTCATGTTTACACAAGCTTGAAACGAACAAACTATGCTTGGCTTCAGTTACTTTTTTACACAAGATTAAAACGGAAAATATGCTTGAGTTTGTTTACATGCCCCCAGCATGATGAAAAGGAGAGACTCTTGTTACCAGATGGAAGTCACTGCGATGAAGCAGGATGGTTATCCAACACCTATTTGGCTTTATCCAGATGGACAAAGGTGAATGGCTTCACGTAACCCACAGGGAAACTTATTTTTCCACTAGGTGCATGCGCCCCAAGTTTCATTACATTCACCTAAGTAGACTACTCATGGCTATCAGGTGGGTGGGATGAAGTTTCTTTTACGAGATCAAGTGAAAGAATCAACTGGGATTTTATGAGATCTAATCAGAGACTCGACTTTGAACTTTTCTCCAAGGGTCCTTGTTTCATTTTTTTTTTTTACAATGAGCTTGACACAAGACAAGGAATTATGCTCACATCCTTGGTTCCATTTTTTAACGAGGTTGATACATGACAACGAACTATCCTCCGAGACCCTTGATTTTATTTTTTAACGAGGTTGACACAAGACAAAGAACTATCCTCAGATTCCTTGTTCAGATTTCATAAGTGGTCATGAAGGAGAGATCTGGTTCCAATGCCTCCAGTACATAATGTACAACATCACTGAATTGATCGTTAGTTGATGTAGGTATGGAACAGGTTGCCACATAATTAGCCTGTGGTGGGAATGATACCATTGGTATAAATGGACCATTTAGGGACGATGGTTGACTAGGAGCTATATTTGGACAGGGAAATGAAAGCTGGTCAACGGTGAAAATCCTGCCTTCATGTGGGAAACAAATCACTTGAAAGAGTGTTGAAACAATAGATCCCATGTAATAAACATAGTCACGTTCAAGAATTAAATTGTAATCTAAAGGTCCTGTGACTACTATCACATTTAGATAAATTGTTTTTTCTCCCAAAGTGATAGGTAATTGAGGAAGGATCCCTAACGATCGACTGGTTCCTTTGTTAAAGCCCAACAAATTCTGTGTAACAGGCACAAGCGGTGGAAAACCGAGCGCTTGCCAAGCAGTTGGGGAAAGGATACTCACGGGTGCACCTTCATCTATAATAGTGCTAGATACAATCATTTTACAAACTTGTACTATGATTTGGAAAGGCACATAAGAAGGAAGGCGAGATCCTGCCAGTCGATTCTAATCAAAGGAAGTGACTACACTACTTGGAGGGGGTACTGTAGAAATGGGAGACTTAACCCCTTGAGTTATGATAACTGGAGGATTTTCCTCCTGTCTTGATGGAATAGGTGGACTGCCCCCAAGCTCATTTGAATCTGACGAAACAAAAAGAACTTGAGTGGTATGATTTTCACTCTCTTCGGGAAAGGTATGATTAGTTGAAGGTGAAATCGGTTCAACTGTTACCTTGACCTATTGATTTGGATCGGGTATAGACTCATAGGATTCACTTTCAGAGAGAGTGGTTTTGACCAACAATTAATTTTGGTCAGTCAGTTCATCAACTAGTGAAGGATTTAGGGAGAGTTTCCTGTAACCAGATGGAAGTCGTTGCGGTGAAGCAGGATGGTTATCCAACACTTTCTTGGCTTCATTCAGATAGGGACAAAGGTAAATGGGGTGATTCCCTTTACATAACCTGCATGCAAACTTAACTTTTCCTTTCTTTCCATGAACTTTACTATCACTAGCTGATGGTGTGTCACCAACATGATCTCCATAGGTTGATGACAAGGAATGATGTGAACGTGAAGACCATTCTTCTAATATATGAAGAATATTAGGACAATTTCGAAGAAGATGGTCTCCCATACAAAGTTTGCATGGATATTTGACATTGTGAGGCTTAATGGATGGATTTTCATCAGATGTTGCATTCAGAGAAATGGTTGCTTGGTTGCCCCCTTGCTAAATTTATTTCTTCTTCTTCTTCTTCCCTTTCTTCTTCTTCTTACCCACCTAGTTACTAGTACCAATACTTTCATCAGGCGAAGAGGAAGAAGGGGAGGAAGAAACAACCAAGGAAGAAGGCGAAGGGTCAACTCTAGGATCAACTGGAGGTTGATTTTGTCCAGTTGGAGGTGTACTCAATTGCAGAGAAATCATGACATTTCGAACCAAAGAGGTTGAAAACAGTCATAATAGTAGGCCAATAGTAAATCCATAAAGGGACAATGTAGCCATATGAGGAGCACCAATATTTCCGAAAGAAAGAAAAGGACTAGGATTTCCATCAAAATAGATTCCTTGATCAGTGGAATCCGGATTTGTCGCCAAATGTTCCAGCCTAAGATAAACTAAGGAAAAGGGATGTTATTCACAGTCAATTAATTTTAACGACACTTTAGATGCAACTTTGCTTTTTCAGTTTTAAAGAGTCAAGAAAAAGCTAAAGATGACTCTAGTCACTTTCGATTTTTAATGAACCTGAAAGGACAAGTGCTCAGATGGACCTTTTCTTTTAGAGAGTTGAAAAGGAACGAAAGTGACTACTTTTGAAAATCTAGACAGAGGGATTACCAAACCAATCACAAAACTGCAATATACACCTTGGTGATAAATTAAAGAGAAATTACCAAGGACTTATGAATGGTTGTCAATCTTCACGAATGTTATGTTTAGTGCATTGCGATCAATAAGGTAGCAGACTCAGTTTCCTATGGATAAAGGATTTAAGCCTATTGTGGTCTCCCAGTATATACACGATAGTAAAGTTGATCCTGTTTAGAGTTTTCCTTTCAATGGTTCACCGCATGATGATGATTTGAAATTCCTAAGATGCAATCTACAATGATAAACAATCTTTTTTTATTTGAGCAATGAAAATCCTAGCTACTAGGGAAAGAAGATACTGATTCTTTTAAGCAAAGAGCAAAGAGCACACACTAGTGCATTCCCCTAAATCATCTTTTTGCACACAAATAAAAAATGCTAAATTCAAATGCATGTATTTGTTTTCTCTTTCCTTAATGTGAAAAAATTCCAAAAAGGAAAACTAAATGCAGCAAAGATCTGAAATAGTTCACTCAAAATGACATTTTCGACAATTTTTTTCTTCAAAAGAGAAAGGAAGAATCTAAACAACACTTTCAATTTTGAAATAAAAATTCTTTTGACACTTTGAATATAAACAAATCAAACCAATACATGAATAAAATTTTAATCGATTATCAAGGGAAGGAAGAATTTATGACACTTCTCTTTTCGACACAAAATGACAATTACGACACTTTTTGTACCAAAGCGACAAATCGATTTAAACAACTTTTCGGCAAAGGATTGTAAATGATGAACAAATACATAAAACATTCACTAATCCTAATGTAGTTGAGGTTGATCTAAGTAACACAAGTAAGTTTCGGTAAAGAGGCACTATTCATTTGCAGCAAAACAACCAAACAAAATTGAAAACAAGGTCAAAAACCCTCTATTTCTAGATGGAAAACGAGTTCAGTCAATCATTGCACCTGGGCTTCACAGAAACTGAGATTCATCGGACTTACTAAACTCAGGAGGTGCGATGCATATTGAGTGACAGTGGAAGACAGTGCGATGGTCTAGGGAGTGCAACTGAAATGGGTTTTGGCTCAAATGTGGAGCTGTTTTCAATGAGTTAAGGTGGGTTTTGAAGAACAATGATGAGAAAAGTATGATGGAGTGCCTTGAGAGGTTACTGAGCTACCAAAAGGGAATCTAGATGTGCTTTCAAGTCAAATGTTCAATTCATAAACTAAACCAGAGATAGACTGAAGTAGCATTCATCCACTATGCAATTGCAGAGCAAGAGCAGTTCGAAGGCTACTTGGTTGACATCAGACTCTATCTATAGTTTATCAAATTGAACATAGAACAAAAAATAATAACAAACAAACATCTATTCAGTTCCCTAATGGAGTCACCAGTTTGTTTTTGGGAAAACTAGTATTCCTAAAGAATGCTAGCCCTCTAGGTTTGGCAGCTACCCTAGAACCAACAGTTTAAAGCAACTCAATGATTTCTTCTAGGTTTAAATAGATAAGAGAAAGATAATAGGACCAACCTGGAACTTCTACTTAATCCCTTGCTTGATCTCTCTCCCCTTTGACAGATCCCGCAACTCCTCCCCATACTTAACACGCTTGGAGAGTACCTACACAAATACAACAACAAAGAACCGTCAAAGCATCGTGATCTATTACAACATAAAAATTACAAAATCATATATATAATGAACAAATGATAGCATTCACAAATGATAACATTCACAATTGCACAATCATATGGAAGAAAACTTGAAGAGCTTTATTAATAGAAAGGAGAATTACAACCCAGTTGTCTGATCCAGCATCATCCTCCTAGCTTCAATCCTTCTTCACCTCATTAAATAGCAATATCACTCCAACAATACAATGCTTTATCCTCAATTACAAACTATCAACACTTCCTTGCAATTCACAATATTTCAGCTTCTGGATCTCTTGGATGAGGGATCCATTTATAGATGTTTGCAAGGGTGTGAGTCATCCATGGGATTTGATTAGTGTCATTCCACTTGTTACAATGGGTTCCATAAGAGAAGGGATTGGAGATTTTCTTAGATCACTTATTCATCCTTGGGCGAATTCAGAGAGGCAAGTGGCATACGAGAATGTTCTAAAAGATTCCATGAGCAATCAACTGACAAATGTCCTAGACATTTTTCCATCCTTGCCCATTGCACCCTATAGAAGGCCTAAATAGTATGCATCGCACCCTGGCAGTGTACCACTCAGTATGCACCATACTTTTCCAGTGGAGCAGTCTGTATGGTTCAATTTAGGCAATTTCTCGCTGGTTTCTCAGATGGAACTTTTGGGGAATGATGTATTCAGATGACCATGTTCTTTTATGGTATGAAACAACCTTTTATGGGTTGATGGGCCCTTAATACATCGACATATAAGTTTGGGGTTGATGTGCCCAAATATTTCTATAACAGCGGTTACACAACAACACCATGCACAACAACCAAACACCCTTTCTAATTCGTCATTAGAGAAATTTTTAGGTCTAAAATGGGCCTCCTAAGGAACATTTTAAAATAATAGTGGAAATAATAAAATGTGATTAGATTACATCATCAAATTTTAGAGGGAAAAAATACTATTTTTCAACTCATATTTTCAACTTATCTCCCTACAAGTTTACATAAATTTCAAGTTGGAGCACTCTTAGGATGCAAAATTTAGTTCCTTGTTCAATGAGTACCCATGTTGCATACTTTCGATGGACCTTGCTACCCAAAAAATGAGAAATACATGAAAATATGTGATTAAAATCATGTTTTTCGTGTATTTCTCATTTTTTGCATAGCAAGGTGCATTAAAAGTATGAAACATGGGCACTCCTTGGATGAAGAATTAATTTTGCATCCAACAAGTGCTCCCACTCAAAATTTGACTAAAACCGTAGGGAGATAAGTTGAAAATATGAGTTGAAAAAATAGTTTATTTATTTATTTTGTTTTATATCTTTTTACTTTTTTACTCCAAAAATGTTGAATCACCCCCCATGGTTGACATTATCATATTGAATCCTATTGGTTCTTATAAATTTGATTTTGGTTGTACATTTTTCTTTTGAGGCCCATTTTAGAGCTCATAATATCTCTAATGAAAACAACTAGTCATGCTCTCTGAAAATAAGGCAACAACTAAACCAACATCAACAGTCCAAGAGCCAGAAGTCTAAGAGCCAAGGTAAGCCTGCATAAAACCAATGGAAAAAATATAAAAGAAAAAATCC
The DNA here is from genome assembly GCA_000404065.3 of Pinus taeda. Classification (NCBI taxonomy): domain Eukaryota; kingdom Viridiplantae; phylum Streptophyta; class Pinopsida; order Pinales; family Pinaceae; genus Pinus; species Pinus taeda. The sequence continues at coordinate 68,758 of APFE031318558.1, forward strand.
CCTTTTCTTCTGTGTTGATGCAATTTATCCTCATGTTGTTGACCTCTTTGTATTCCACTAGAACAAATCACTTCCCCTATTGTTGACCTCTCACTTTCCAAAATTGGGTCGATTGGTTTCCTCTAAATATGTAGACAAACCAAATTTGTAATCTTTGTCTCATTCTGTAAGGGCATCTATTAGTGGTTTTCATGTAGTAGAGTAGCTAAATAACTACTGATTTTTTGGATGTGTTAACACTCCACGTAGTAGGAGTATCAACACACAATCCTATGAGTGTCAATAACTCGAAAGCAGTCTTCGCTTTGATAACAATTAGCTATATTTGTAGCAACAACTACGAGCTAGGTGTATCAACAACTAAAATAATAGGTGTATCAACAACTTTAAAATACATGGGAGTAATAACACTTGTTACAAACTTAACATGGAAAATTTTTCGGTTGATGAGAATTTCCCAAGGCCAAGGATGATCCTACATCAAACACCCTTCGTAAGAAAAATATGAGCTACCATCTCATGTGGTATTTCCTTCAAATATTGAAGACCATTGTAGGCATTTCATCTCTTGTTCAGTCACCCATGATGCATCTTCAGGTCCCATGTTTCTCCATTTTACCAAATACTCCAGATACTCTTAGCGATGAGTCTTCTTTCCAACCATGGTGGCTAAAATTTCTTCCACTTCTTCGATGGGTTTGACTGGTAACTGTTCCTTCCACTCAGTGCATGTACATATCTCTTCACTATTTTATCCTTCATGAAACTCATATAGATTAGCTACATTGAATATCAAAAGGATATCCAAGTCTTTCGACAACTCCAACTTGTAGGCATTTGCAGAATTTTTTAAAATAATTCTACATGGGCCTATTTTTTTTATATTTCAACTTGTTCTAGGTGCCCTTGGGAAATCCTTCTTTCCGTGGATTCACCATTACCATATCTCCCTCAATTAAAACATTTAATTTTATTTTTAAATTTGTCTTCTCCTTATACCTGTTATTACTCTACTGAAATTGCTTCTTCACCTATTCGTGTATATGCTACAAGCTTTCTGCAAAATCACTTGAATTAACACTCTTCCTTTCCTCCAAATATTACAATTGTATCAGGTCCATAATACCTTTCAGTCACTTCCCATAACAAATATGAAATGGAATCTTATTGGTGGACCTGTTCTCTGAGCCATTGTATGCAAACTTTGTCTGTGCCAAGATCATATCCCACAAATTGGGATTTTCACCACTCAAGATTCTCAACAATTTTTCATGACTCTTGTTCACTACTTTAGTCTATTCATATGTCTATGGATTATAGGATGAATCATATAATAGTTTAGATCCCATCTTCTTCCATAGTGTTTTCCAAAAGTGACCCACAAATCTTGTATCTTTGTCTAAAGTAATGATTCTTGGAAACCCATGAAGTCTCACTACTTCTTTGAAGATTAAAACAACCACTTCAGTACCATCACTCTCCTCTTGCATGTTATGAAATGTTCCATCTTCGAAAACCTATCTACAACAACCATCACCAAATAATGATTCCTTTGTGTCCTTGGCAATCCCAAGACAAATTTCATGCTCACATCTTCCCATGGTCTTTTCGGTATCGGTAATGGAGTATACAACCCTATATTTTTGAATTCTACCCTTTTCTAGTTGGAAAAATCTACAACACTCAACAAAATTTCTAATATCCTTGTTGATGCTAGGCCAAAAATTCCTATCCTGTACAAATGTTGTGGTCTTATCCATGCCAAAATGTCCACCTAGGCCTCCACCATGTAGCTCCTTAATAAGATTCAACCTCATTGACCCTTGAGGAAAGCACAATTTTTTATTTTTAAATAAAAAACCTTCTTGGATATGGTAATCCAATAACATCGTTCTGTACACACTTTAAGGTGCTTTACAAGTTGTCCAAGCTTCTCCAAAATCAACATCTCTTGAATACAACTCCTTCATGCTTTCCAAACCTACCACTTCTACTTACAAAGTATTGAGTAGCAACACACTCCTACTCAAGGCATCTACAACTTTGTTTGAATTTCTAGATCTATGCTTCAAAAGAAATGTATATCTTTGCAAGAATTCAACCCATTTGGAATGCCTTTGATTAATCTCACCTTGACTATTGATATATTGTAATTCCTTGTGATAAGCAAACAATACAAATTCCTTGGGAAGTAAGTAATGTCTCCACTTATTCAAAGTTTTCACAATAACATAAAATTCTTGAGCGTATACAAAATACTTCTTCTTAGCATTGTTCAACTTCTCACTGAAGAATATTATTGGTATTCCTTATTGACTCAAAACTGCTCCAATTGTTGTCCCACTTGCATCATGGTCAACATGGAATACTTTATCAAAGTTTGGAAGTGCCAAAACAAGTTTCTTTGTCACCTTCCTTTTCATATATGCAAATTATTTCCCTACTGCCATTGTCCATTTAAAAGTTCCTTTCATCATGCACTCAGTAAGAGGTGAAAAAATTTGGCTAAAATTCCTAATGAATTTCCGTAGAAGCTTGTCAATCCATGAAATATACTCACCTCAAAAGTAGATTGAGGCATTTTCCATTCCAAGATAAGCTTCACCTTTTTAGTCTCTATCTTCAAACATTCCTTAGAAATCACAAATCCAAAGTATACTAACTCATCCTACATGAATGTACATTTTTCAAGCTGATCAACAACTTCTCTTCCTTAAATCAATGCAACACTTGCCTAACATGTTCCAAGTGCTCCTCTTTGTTTTTGATAAAAAATAAAATGTCATCTAGATATACTACAAGAAACTCTCCCAACACTGGCTTCAAGACCTCATTCATGAACCTCGTGAACATGCTAGGGGAATTAGTCAACCCAAATGGAATAAAGAACCATTCAAACAATCCATCATTCATCTTGAAAGCATTATTCCACTCATCACCTTCCCTAATCCAAATCTGATGATAACTGCTCTTCATGTCTATCTTTCTAAAATATGTAGCCCCACTCAAACAGTCCATAATATCCTCCATCCTTTACGAAGAATATCATAACTTGATAGTTATCCTAATAATGTCTCTAAAATATATACATATTCTCCATTCACATGTCTTCTTTGGAGTCAATACGACTTGTACAACACATGGACTCAAAATTTCTCTTATCAATCCTCTATCAAGAAGCTCATATACTTGCATATTTACTTCCTCATTCTCTGTTGGAGTCATCCTGTAAGGTGCCTTGTTTGGTAAGCTCAATCTAGGAATCAAGTCAAACTGATGAGAAATACTTCTCATGGGAGGTAGTCCTTTTGGCATTTATTTAACATCATTCTCCTTGAATTCATCTAACAAGGATTTAATTTCTGTCGAGATGGTTCTTAATTTCACTTCCTCTGGCACAACCTTTGGAATCATTACTGAACACATTTTTTCATTGCATTCCTCATGTACAAACTCCTTGTATGAACACAACATGATCTTGTTGTTACACATGTTGGTACTTCCACAGCTTCCTGTTGCTACAATTGTATTTTTTGAGCATTGGGGTGAGTTTGTACCAATTTCCATTTTTCCTAAACTCATATGTATTTTCCTGACCATCATGGTGAAATTTTCTATCAAACAACCATGGTATTCCGAAAAGTACATGTCATGGATCCATATCAACCACATCACATAATACTTTCTCCCAAAGGCTGTCGATTTGAAAATTCAACAAGCATTACTCAGTCACAACTACCTGTTGTCCCTTTTGTAACCATGTGACTTTGTAAGGGTTTGGATGGACTAAATTATTGAGTTTAAACTTTTCCATGTCTTCCATGGACACTAAATTCTCTATACTATTCCATCTATGACTAAGTTACAATACTTCCCGTGGACATTACATTTAGTTTTGAAATATTTCCTTCTTTATTTTGGTTCTTTCACTATTTTCTTCTAAGCTTGAGCAACACTCTATGAAACATCAAATTTCCTCCATCTTCTTGTTGAAGCACGATCATATTTTCTCCAACAATAGAAGTTTCATCAACTTGTGTAACTTGTGTTTTGGCTTTACCTTTTCTCCCTAAAGTTTCTCCTTCCTAGCACTCATATTCATATGTCCTTCAACTCCATAAAGATAACAAGTAATTATGTACTTTCCCTTTCCTCTTCGAGGAATTCCTTGACCTCTTCCAACACTATTTCCACCTCTACCACCTTGACCACTAGCGGATTCTTCTTCGTTTTCACCACCTCTAGTAGTCCTAGCCTTACCTCTACATATAAAACCTCTCCCTATCCTTTTTGTTGAGCTTTCCTATTCAATTTTTCCTCTAACTTCAGGCAATGTGATAGGCTTCATAAAAAAATTGGAAATAATGTGTACTCATTCAGTGTCAAATCAAGTATTTCATTCCATTCGTATACCTTGTGACTCTTTGGAATTCTATTTCTTTTATACTAGATCGAAGTGACAGTCTAAAAAACTCCTTGTTGCACTCACAAAAAAAGGTCTCCTTTTGTCTTAGATTCTAGACTTGTCTATACAAATTATGATGGTAATTAACAGGCATAAATTTCTCCTTGATCTTCGTGACCATATTCTTCCAAGCCTTGATCTTTTCTAGATAATTATTTACTCTGCCTTTTTGTAGCATATCCCACCACTCATAGTGCAACATGACCCTTTAACTTCATCATGGAAAATTTCACCTAATTTGAATTCTAAACATTTTCATACTCGAAGTATTTTTCAAGTTCTCCAATCTAATCAATGAGCACATGAGCCCTCAGATTTCCGTCATAACAGGAAACTTCAGCTCTTGCACTGCCTCTATTGCTCAAATATGAAATAAATCTCATTGTTGGGTCTCTGTCCTCAACCTCTTGTTCTTCATCCATTGCTTCTTCAGGATTTGAATCTACCTCTGCATATCCATTTCTTCTATGCTCCAAATCTTCTATTCTTCATCCTAATTCTTCTAGCTCTCGATTTTCTACACCTCCTCGTCCTGTTCATCTTCACCTCAATGGAACCATTACAAGTTGTAAATGTCTCACCAACATCCACAAACCTCAACCCAAGTTATGCGACCAACTTGTACCTTCAACACTCTTGTTGTACAAACACCAAACAAGGTTTCTTGGTACCATATTACGAAGGGGAATTCAAGGTGAAAATCCCATAATGAATACCTCTCTGATACCACTTGACGTAGTCCAGGTTCTATAGATTTTGCAACACCTACAAAATATGGATCTTTGTTACAAAGTTAAAAACCTAAGTCATTGGAATTTGGATACTATATTAATTAATTCAAGGACTGAAACACAGAGAAAAAGCAAAGAGTAATTCGAGTCTACTCATGAGAACACAGAAAGGATTAAAAAACTTTCATTTATTCAAAATGTGATGTTACATAAAAGAATAAAAATTCGAGAGTGAAGTTCTCAAAGTACTTGAAATTAGTACGCGTTTACACAACAACACCATGCACAACAACAAAACACCCTCTCTAACTCATACAATGTCCAGTCACACTCTCTGAAAATCGTGCAACAACTAAACCAACACTAAGATTCAAAGAGCTAGAAGTCTAAGAGCCGATGTGAACCTGCAACAAACCAATAGAAAAAAGTTAAAAGAAAAAATCCCCTTTTCTTTCATGTTTAAGCAAGTATCCTCATGCTATTGACCTCCTCGTATTCCACTGAAACAAATCGCTTCCCTTGCAGCTAACCTCTCACCTTCCATAACTGAGTTAATTTGTTTCCTCTCTGTATGTGGACAAACCAAATTTGTAACCTTCATCTCATTTTGGCAGCATGTCTAGTAGTGGTTGTCTTGTAGTAGTTCAACTAAATAGCTGTCAATTTTTTGGATGTGTCAACATTCCATGTAGTATCAACACACGATCCTGGGAGTGTTAACAACTCGAAAGCATTCATAACTTTCATAAAATGTAGTTACAGGGGTAACAACAACTACCAACTGGGTGTATCAACAACTTCAAAATGCATGGGAGTAACAAGAATTATTACGAACTCAACAAAAACTTGTTTTTGGTTGATGAGGATTGCTTGAGGCCAAGGATGCTCCTGCATCAAAATGTATGTTGCATTCAAGTACAAAGATCCCCATATAATAGGGTGAATCCTTATTTATTTACAATTATGATAGAAAATGAAAAGATATAAAAATGAATAGGTAAGGTAGACAAAGGCGAAGAGTTAGGGTTTCTTAGGTGTAAACCCAATAATCATTTTTCTAAGGTGTAAACCTATAATTACTGAACCCTACTTAAATCCACCCAAACCCACATGAATTGTCTTGAAAAGTACAAAAGGGTAATGGTTCAAATGAGTGTCATGAATCATGAGATCACTTGGAGATATTACAAGAGTTGTAGCTCAACATAAGAATCCTCCACCAAAATTGTAGTTGAATCATGAAGGGTTTTCCATGTAGTTCGTACACTAATAGTAAAATGGCCAAACAAATATGCATACTTCCAATGACATATTTCTCAGGTGTATAAGTAAGTGATTGCAATGGGATGTTATTAGAATCTACACCAATATAGTTGGTGGTGGTTCTTTCCTTCTCCATTATAAATGATTTGTTGAATTCATATCCTTAATAATATTTTTGGAGCATCTCTACGAAAGTAAGCTAAAGGGAAAAAAAAATTCTAACTACTTTTTAGCCTAGCTTAAAAGTGGTGTCTATATTGAATTCATACAAATAAGAAGAGATTCGCTCATCCACAATATTTTATGCCTCCAAAATTAAAGGGATAAATGTTATAGTTTACATATAGGCAACCATATATAATTTAAATTGATTTAATGATTAAAAATACATATTTCTTCCTTAAAAACCACATATTCAAATAAGAAAAAGGTAAACTATGTACATATTTATATACTAAAATTAATAAAATCTTTATATAAAAAATCTCTTATAATACAAACAAAAAAACCTTATCAATCATTTCCAAAAAATTAATAATAATAATTTAATAAATGACACTAATGATTTAGACCAAGGTTGTCTCCCTGCATGATTGTGAAAAGATCGCCGCCTTCTGTAGTTAACGAAAATTTATGCTTTTCATTATTAACCTTTTCAACATTGCTAAAATTTTCATTAAGTAATGACTTTGCTAGGGAAAAGTGAAACAGGAGAATTATTCTCCAATTGGTAGATAGTTCAAAACTTCCATAAAATTAATGGAAATGAAAGCCTCAGTGATGTGGCAACTCAAGCCATTGTGGTCCTCATGCTTCTTATCTAGAGCCATGGGACACTTGTCCACGCATCTCTATCAAACTAGTTTCACTAGTCATAGTGTTTTAATGAGAAAGAATGCTTAATATATTTTAATAATATAATGGATATAGTATTTTTAATTTGAGTAAGTGTGTTTTTTAAATCTATTTTTATTAAAATATGGTGTCAGATCAATGTTCCAAATAATCATATGTTAAATGACTTGAGAAATTATGTCATGTTAGTGTTACAAACAATCATTTGTTAAATAACTTGGAGAAATTGTATTGATAATTTATATCACTTAACATGATGATGGCTTTTTTTTGGGTAAAAGTTAGTAATTATGTTCTTATATTAAAGTATTTGGTTTCAATGCTTTATTGTATT
>APFE031318558.1:77347-102386 GCA_000404065.3 Pinus taeda
AAATATCAATACTAAAATTATATAATCTTATTAAAATATTGATTAATAACTTGAAAACTCCTTACGAGCAATATCCAAAAGGCCAAACTTATCCAAATCCTTAGAAAATTAATAATCACATTCACTTCTTTCTAGTGAACACTCATTATCATATCCTAGAGACTTGACAAATGGCACGATAAAAGGAAATGAAAGAATTCATTGGATCTGGAGTTCAAAACCTTTGAAGGGCATAATGGATGTCTATTTCACATCATTAGTTTTCATAATTTTATCTCATCCCCCCATTGAATTGATTTGATTGGAACCCAGTCAACTATATTTGTACTTTCCATTTTAATTAACTATTAACTATTAAATCATGGGCATCTCGTGACCATTGTGGTCCTTATTTAAAGGAAGCCATGTAGCAAATCTAGAAATTGTTGGCATTTTAGGTGGCTTACTTATAGGCCATTACCTTAAGCTCAACACATGTTTTCTTGTCAACAATATGCAAGACATCACTATGTGGAAGTAGGGTGATTCCATAATTCATAGGTTTTATAATTAAGATTTAGTTTTGATGTATTTTGTTATGGTTTATACTTTATTTGTAATCTATTTTAAAATATTGTATTATAAAAGAAAAGTTAATTTCGATATATAAAATTAATTTTACTTAGAGAAGAAAACGATTATGTATTAGTTGGAACAAGAAAATAGACACTATATTATAAATTTAACTTAAAAATTATTGAAGTTCTAAATTAATATATCAATTATATCAATTTCATAAAATCATTATTCTTTCCAGAGTATAATCTTATTATACTACTTGAGAGTCATAAAATCATTATTCTTTCAAGAGTATAATCTTATCATACTATTTGAGAGGATTAATCTTGATAAAAAAATATATGAAATAAGGGATGTGAATTTCTCTCACTTCCTCTTATATGTCTGAAAGGTCGCAACATGCTTCATGATTTGATTCTTGTAATCATACCTAATTTACATAAAAACTTCAATAACAAAATATATTAATATAAGATCAAAGTGTTTATAAAATCACAATGATATGATCAATTCAATATGTAATTTCAAATTTAGTGATTTACATAATGCAAGTTTCTCCAGTGCATCTTACACAGGTTTGCATTGGTTTGTATATAATAATATCATATATAAAAATCATTGTCATAAACAATGCAAAAGAACATACAAGATTGAGTATGATGCACTATAATAAGTAGAATGTAGTGTTATGTTTTTTGCTGCATGTTTTTCACTTTTTGGCAATGTCTTTAAGGAACAAGAGTGCACAATCATATGAAGACATGCTTCTTTGGGTAATGCATTGTGTCTACATTGAAATAACACGCCACTCACATTACATCCACCAATGGAGTGAACAATGGGTGCATGCTAGAAATTATGTGTAGTACGTATGCATCATAGATGTTGTGTCCAATGAAGCTAAAGACACATTGTAACATAGGTTGATTACTCTCTACTCTCATTGATGTGTTTTGGGTGAGGGGATGCCTTATGTACAGTGTGCAACTATACAAACACAATAATGTACTAGTATATATGTTGATGTGCTTTATCCTTTAGTAACATTGGTTCATCCAGGTAACCAAAAAGCAATACAAAATCCATAATACAAGTGGCTACTTCAACAATGCATCAAGGTTCTCAGATGTACCAACATTGATGGAGGGTATAATGCATCAACATTGTTCCATTAAGAAGCGCTCTTGTCCAGTCAAATTGAATATATCTCATATATGTTATCAATATGTTCATTTCTATAAGATGCATAATGTGTGCTACTTCATAAGCAATACCTTCAAGACACATGGTGTCATATCACCATAGTTCATAACTCTAAAAAATTGCATCGTGTTGACACATGTAATTTGTACATTCATAACTATGGATAAAAGCTATATATAGATGCATTGTTGATATCAAAAAAATGAAAAAAATAATTAATTACACACACACAAAGAAAGGATGGTATAACACATAAAATTTCTTAGTTTTCTCTTTGTGGTTGACAAAACATGGTAATGGAAATGTGAAATATGTTCCAAAGTGTTTATTTGTTTTTTAACTTAAATCAATTGAGGATTTTAATTCATCATAAATAGAGGAGGAAAAAATTCAATAATTTGGAAGCACGTAACTTTAGGATGTGCAATAACATATTTTGCCATCCCATATTCATAAGATGCACTTATTGGCCTTCATCCCTGAGCTTATATAAGTGGCAAATTGAGATTCATTCTAAATCTCTTTGAAAAACTAATTTTACCAAGTTGTATGCTACTCCTTATAAGCCAATCAACATATATATGCTACTATACCTTGGATGTCATATAATGCACTTAAAAAATATAAAATGTGCACAAAATAGACAATGTTGGGTGGAGTTCATAGGTTTAGCAAGTTAATCAACCTCTTCTAGCCCATACATATCTACCCCAACTATCCATCCATGGTATAAATAAGACCTTATGGTGAAGGAGTGGAGAATATGCACTTTTCGTATCAAATTTCTAACTAAGTTTGCAAGCGATTAAAGTTCCATTCCAAGTTTTTAAGATCAATTACTTCTAGGCTTAGTCAAAAACTCGATAGTGGAAAGGCACCTCCTCCTCTCCTTCACCATAAGCCCTTATTTATGTTATGGATGGATGGTTTGGGATAGATATATGTAGGGTATAGGAGGTAATTGACATGCTAAACTTATAAACTTCATCCAAAAACACATATTTTGTGCACATTTTATATTTTTTAAGTGCATTTTGAGACATGAGTGCTTTGTCTGAGGCATAATAACCTATGTATGCTAGTTGGTTCATAAAGAGTAGGGAGATTTAGAATGAGCTTTGATATGCAATTAATGGAGGCTCAAGGATGAAGTGCAATAAGTGCAACTTAGGCATATGGGGTGGGAAACAATGTTATACTAAGGTGAGAAATGGTGAAAACAAGCATTGTTGCTTTGAAGAAAGAAAAGTATTTAAGAATAATAAAAATGGAAACTCAACTAAATTGTTGTTGTTTTTTTCCAACCATGGTAAACGTTTTATTTTAATGCATCTAAATGATATTTTATGTAGCATAATAACATGTTTAGATAATTAAAATACACTAACACACTTTTTTCCACAAAAACCTCCACCAACAACTCTATTCTTAATAATTACTAGAACATAAATAATTTTTTTTTTTCACTAAATTCTATTATCCTGAAAAGTTCACTTTACATAAAATGTTAATAAATATTTACTAACTTAACAATATTAAATTCTACTTCAATAAATATTCATGGTCAGATCTCTCCCAAAAAAGTAATTTTATTTTATTATTTAATGTAATAAAAAATAAACCCCCATTAAAAAAAAGGCACAATCGAGATATATAATTAAAAGAATCCAATACTACTAAATAGTTCCACAATCTCTATCGTTACTACAAACCTTTTAAATCCTTTTTTGTTGTAAAAATGGATTTTAATATTCTCAAAATTGACTAACACTATTGATAAATATAAATTTACAATATAAATAAATGTTCTTATACATTCTAATACATCTTAATCTAATTTAATGAATAATTTCTTTTAATTTTTTATTTTTATTTATTTATTTTTAATATTTTCTTTTTCTTTCAAGTGATATTATCTTAAATCCTAAAGAACTTTTCATATACGCATTTACTTTTTTTCTTTTTCTTTTTTTATAGTGCTCACAATCATATCCTTATGGAGAATAAAGAACCTTTCATACATCCCTTCTACTTGCTACAAACCTTTCAATTTTGTGATAATCCAATTTTCTAACTTAATCATTATTTTTTATAGGACCACAATCATATCAGGATGGATCTCATAGAACCATTCATACACCCCCCTGATTTTTATAGTTCTTTAATGTTTTGTCACATTCCATTGATTTAATTTAGTCCACATTATGCTTTTGTTAAAGTATTTATAAGTCTTTGATATTTTATCGTAATCCATTGCTTTAATTTAGTTTACATTATACATTTGTGGAAGTATTGCAGTGTTCAATATATTAGTTACATCATTAAAACCTCATTCTTCTTTCATCCATATAAATATAACAAGGGTCATAGGCAACGGTAGTCCCCGCTAGATATGAAGAGCCCCATGCTCTATCTGTACATTCATATCGAATTTCTAACTAAGTTTGCAAGCAATTAAAGTTCCATTCCAAGTTTTTAATATCAATTGCTTCTAGGCTTAGTCAAAAACTCGATAGCGGAAAGGCGCCTCCTCCTCTCCTTCACCATAAGCCCATATTTATGTTATGGATAGATGGTTTGGGATAGATATATGTAGGGTATAGGAGGTAATTGACATGCTAAACCTATAAACTTCATCCAAAAACACATATTTTGTGCACATTTTATATTTTTTAAGTACATATGGAGACATGAGTGCTTTGTTGAGGCATAATAACCTATGTATGCTAGTTGGTTCATAAACAATAGGGAGATTTAGAATGAGCCTTGATATGCAATTAATGGAGGCTCAAGGATGAAGCGCAATAAGTGCACCTTAGGCATATGGCGTGGGAAATAATGTTATACTAAGGTGAGAAACGGTGAAAACAAGCATCGTTGCTTTGAAGAGAGAAAAGTATTTAAGAATAATAAAAATGGAAACTCAACTAAATTGTTATTATTCTTTTCCAACCATGATAAACTTTTTATTTTAATGCATCTAAATGATATTTTATGTAACATAATAACATGTTTAGATAATTAAAATACATTAACACACTTTTTTCCACAGAAATGTCCACCCAACAACTCTATTATTAATAATTGCTAAACATATAAAAAAAAACATTTCACTAAATTCTATTGTCCCTAAAAAGTTCAACTCTATATAAAATATTAATAAATATTTACTAACTTAACAATATTGAAATCTACTTCAATAAATATTCATTGGTCAGAATCTCTCCCAAAAAATTATTTTATTTTATTATTTTAATTTAATAAAAAATAAACTATTTTTTATTTTATTATTTAATTTAATAAAAAATAAACTCCCATTAAAAAAGAAGCTCAATCGAGATATATTATTAAAGGAATCCAAATACTACTAAATAGTTACACAATCTCTATCGTTGCTACAAACCTTTTAAATCCGTTGCTATTGTAAAAATAGATTTTAATATTTTCAAAATGACTAACACTATTGATAAGTATAAATTACATTATAAATAAATTTTACATTATAAATAAATGTTCTAATACATCTTAATCTTAATTATTGAATAATTTCTTTTAATTTTTCATTTTAATTTTTTATTTTTTAATATTTTATTTTTCTTTCAGGTGATATTATCTTGAATCCTAAAGAACTTTTCATATACGTATTTACTTTTTTTTTTTTTATTGCTCACAATCATATCTTCATGAAGAATAAAGAACTTTTCATACATCCCTTTTACTTGCTACAAACCTTTGAATTTTGTGATAATCCAATTTTCTAACTTAATCATTACTTTTTATAGGACCACAATCATATCAGGATGGATCTCATAGAACCATTCATACACCCCCCTCCTTTTTATAGTTCTTTAATATTTTGTCACAATCCATTGATTTAATTTAGTGCACATTGTGCTTTTGTTAAAGTATTTATAAGTCTTTGATATTTCGTCATAATCCATTGCTTTAATTTAGTCCACATTGTACATTTGTGGAAGTATTTCAGTGTTAAATATAGTAGTTACATCATTAAAACCTCATTCTTCTTTCATCCATATAAATATAATAAGGGTCACAGGCAGCGGTAATCCTTGCCGGATATGAAGAGCCCCACACTCTATCTGTACATTAGCATTGTAAAAGAAGTCATGTTAGCCAGGGTAAACTAGAAAATTGTACAAATAAAGGTTGGCCATAGTAGAATCAAAATCATAAACATTAACTCTGCATAACTTACAGGTAAAGCATATTACATCCATAGAAATGTGAGCTTATAGGCCAAAATAAATTTGGTATTAAATTTATGAAATATATTCTAATACATCCATACAAATTTGAGCTTATAAGTCAAAATAATTTTGGTATTTTGGTAAAAGTAGTCATAGATATATTTCGAAAAAGAAATCTATTTATATATGTTTTTTTAGTAAAAAATAGTTATAAAAAATAAGGGTAATAACTGCAATGTAACATGGTAATTGCTTCTATTACTAATTAATTGATTAGAGGTTATGAAGAGTGTGAGAAAAAAAAATTCACACAATAAATTGTTTTTATTAGAGATTATGAGGAGTGTGCAAAAGAAAAATTTCACAAAATTTCACAAAATAACTATTCATGATTATCGGTTATTGTACGTTGTATCCATATAACTATTTTAGCAGTTATTGTACATTGTATCCATATAACTATTTTAGATATAAATTTTGCAATATTTTAAAATAAATCAATCATGTCAATGCAATTCACAGTACTTTGTGACTAGTAATATGAATATCAAGACTAGTAGGAACTAATGCAAACTGTTAAGATAAGGAGGTCCACACTCTCCACAGTTGGAGCTACACCGAAACGAGTAATTAATTAATTACTTAATTAATATAAAATGCTAACATATTATCTCATTAATCTAAAGTAATTAATTACATAGCTCTGTCAAGAGCATTAAGTTATTGGATTATGCTCGAAAAGCCAATATTGATTCTTATTAATTTATTAAAGAATTTTAAATCTGCAGGATTGTTGATCATTAGGGTTCATTGAATAAATGTTTTACAATAATGTAATATAACATTCTAAATAAAGACATTATAAATAAATGAATTGTATTGTGAAAAGTTATTTTTTAAATGAAGGGAAGACCAAGTTTGCAAGAAAGGCACCAGAGGAACACCAACTTTTGGTCTAGACCATCAACGGTCGTAACTACCATCTGTAAAATTTCTTTACAAGTAAATGCATGATCTCTAGCACGTCTAAAACATTGAGTCAAATTTGAAATCTAATAGTTTCATTAACGATTTCCATGCTACATGCATTGGGTACACTATATCCCAAAAGAAAGACGATTCTGGATGACAGCATACGCTATACACAGGTATTAAAGGCATCGGTGCTACCAACTGCAAAGTTCATGCCTAAATGAAGTAGGCTGGAATTGTTATCTCATTGATTATATAACACTAAAAACAAGTCCAAAATATTTCATGTATAGCATAGTGACTAAAAATCAAAAAAATATTTGCAGGTAACCAACAAATTCTTGGTTGCCTCACAGGCTACACTCCTTAGGGAATCTAGGTCACATCCAACTTCGTCATTCAATATTCCTTCCATTTACTTGTAAATGATTTTCTCAATATCTATGTGGGAATGTCGAGAAATCACCAGTCTACACACTTCGGCACAACTTGATCTTCACACTCATAACTTACAGGTAAATCAATGTGGATTGTGCTTAGTGATAGCATGATAGGTTGAAGGAAAAACCTCATTAAATTTTGATGAGAGAATAGGCTTGATCTGATATGACCATATACTAAAAACTGATGTAGAATTGATTAGCCATTAAGTAGTTGAATGTTAATTGAAAGCATAGAAATCGAGGAAAACTGCTTGAATTGATCACTTTATGACAACTGATAAACCATAATTAAGATGCAAAACAGAAGTATAAACAACAAAAACACAAATATACCAGACAACAATATTGATTACGAAGTTCCTCCCTAATGGACTACATCTCTGAATCCGCTTTCAAGATGGGCGACTGTTTTTATTAGGAATGAGAAGGAAGAAGTTGATTACATAGTGATTTAGTTAGACTAAACTTGCACACAGGCAATTCTAACCTCTTCCATAAGATATCTTTCTAAACCAGCTTTCCAACACCGCTTACGGTTTCCAAATCCGACTCATGATGCTCCCGAAACAATGAAAACAAAATCGCCTCTATCGCTCCAAAACTTGCATACAAAAGCTGAAAAGCACTCCTCCTATTCTTCAATGGACAAATCCTGCCTTTATAGGCCTGTAAATGGATAAAAACCACCTCTACCTGATTTAGAGATGAACAAGCTGACTTCTGGGGTTGATTTGGTTGAGTTGTCACCTTAGGGCTTAGTCACGGTCCTTTGTAATAATTAAGAAACCAATTTAACACTAAAAAACCCAAAAATACTTTGGTGAACCCCTAAAACTGCAAGTGGTTAGCCTAATTGAGCGGAGGTCGTTGACTGCGCATGTGAGCGCTGGCCAAAACCCATGGTTTTGATGCCGACGGTTCCAGCTAACCTTGCGCTAACAGTGATGGTGACCGTGGTGGTCACATGTTGCGCGGTCTCGATATGGTTTACACTGCACAGTTTAGGTTGACGGTTAGGCGCTTGACTGTAAATGCTAATAGCTATTTCAACAATGTTCACATGTCCTGTTATCATGGTTGACTCCCCGCGCAGTTAACCCCGCGATTAGGCACTGTTTTGGTTTGTTTGTAGTGTTTAAACAATGTTTTAACATAGGAATAGGGCGAGGGGTATATAAAGGGTTTAGGCTTAGGTTTCAATGTAATTTAATACATAGTGATAGGTTAGGATTTTGAATGTATTTTCTTTATGTATGTTTAATACATGGTTTAATGTACTAGGTATGTAATACATGGATTTTGGCATGAATTTGATTAGGGTTTAGCATATGATTAGGAGTTAGGCATAGGTTTATGAACATAGGATTCTTAGGGTAAACAAATAATGAATAAAGATAACTTAGGAGTTAGGGTGTAGGTCTAGGATTAGGTAAAGAGTTTCTTTTAACTTTTCAAGACCCATGTCGTCTCTGCAAAGCGACATCAGTGAAACTGAAGCTTTTACTAGATGATCGACCCTTGCACATCCTTGTAGTCTTGTGCAACATTCGTCAACATTGCACGACGACGACCATCACATCTTTGAAACTGACACTGGTGGTGATGATGACAAGACTATGTTGTCAACAAGGTACTTTAACTTTGAATCCTTTTACACAATCAACTAAATGCCATAAAACCATAAGTACGAACATTGCCTGCACAACCTGATCATCACCAACATTGTCGATCTGTTGAAGCTAAACTGAAGCGATGATGACACTGAACGGCACCCATGAACACTGAACAATTATATTGACAGATCCTCCTGGATCGTTCCTCTCCAATTGAAAGCTTTTGGACCACAAAAGTTTGACTAATTAAATTGTCGATGATGGTAGAACTCCCTCTCTTTCCATATTGACCTGGCGATGTACCAATACATTCAATCAGTCATCTGCATGCGATGACCCTGATGATGCTGACCATGATACTTTTTGATTTGGTGACCTGTTTCTTCCATCCACAATATGGACAACTTGCAACGATGGGCAAACAACCTGTTATCAACATGGAAATTGAATTCTTTCCACGAAGAATCATGACTTAGTGATTCAGAAACATCTTTAAAAACAGTATTTGTAGAACTAAAATATTCAAAGACTCCTTTGACTTTGACTTCATATCAATTACTTGAATTGATTTACCTTCCTGTTGATTGATTACTAAGTGAACTTGCTGTACAGAACTCATCCAGCTGTGATGTAAAGACTGCTGCAACTTAGTTTGATTTCGAAAGTATCTAAGTAATTGTTGATTTACTTGAATCACTATTCCTTCGTCTATTAACTAATATTTCCATTGACTAACAATTTCACTTAATGCATTAGTTTTCAAATCATGATAAGGAAACTTTAGATTTACTTTCGAAAATGCTTTGTCATGAAAACTTATAGACTTCCTCTCCACTTGAGAAGAGGTTTCATTACTTTTAAAAGCATGAAATGATGATGCAATGCCAATGAAATGTAACACTGACTTTCCCCAATACTGACCTGCACCCTTGAAACTGAAAATAAACATACCATTTGAAACAAGTCTCTGATTAGACTCACATGTACCATTCCCTGCAATACATTGTTGATGATGATAGCTTCTATGATTTAGTGAATGAAAGAATTGAGATTAATTCTATCTTTAAGAATATGTCCATAGGACATTATATGTATCTCATGTTTCTTATCCTGTTTATGAATAAGATTTCTTTGAAAATAATTAACCACCTTGACCAATTGATCTATAAATTGAATCTCGCATCTCGAACAATCATCCTTATGTTGTTCCTTAATAAACATGAGTACATATTTACTTGAACTTATTAACTGCTTAACTTGATTTGTAACAATTAAATCCAAGTTTGATTTGACTTTATGTGCCCTAACAATAAATTCAACCCCTTCTTTCTTCAGGTGATATTTATGTTCTCTTCTATAAAACACTGCATCTCTATCATAAAGTTAAGGACTTCCTAAGACAACTCCACATATGTCTACTGGGACCACTTATAACTCCACTTCATCAATGTACTTAGACGTAATTGCAAATTTTAACCGACACTACTTTGTGACATGTATCTAAGTTGTTTTATTAATCCAATCTAATGGGTATGGTCTTGGATGATTCTGTGTCTCCAATCCAGATATTAAATTTGCTTGCGATCCACTGTCAAACATTATGTCAATCTTTGTATGCTTAGAATTTATCCTTATGTGGAAGAGTTCAACTCTTTTATCCTCATGTGGAGGATTTATGTTTTTGAACTTGAACCAGTATCAAAAGTTTTACCTGTCGTAACCATAGCAGTTATCCTCCTTTCATCACCTGAATCTGAACCTAGATCCCGCTGATTTCTTTCTCTTCGAAATGTTCTTCCCCTTACTGTCACTGGAATCTCTGGTTTCCATCTCTTTGGATGACTGAGATGACAACTTGAATGGTCTGCCACCTGATTCAATATGTATGGCTTGAACACACACCTCATCAAAATCATCAGAATTAAACATCAATAAAGTATGTTGTAAATATGAATGTAAACTGCCAATGTATTTTAACAAAATTTCATGTGTATCCAATGAAATACCAAGCGCTAATGCTTTATTTTTGAACTCTTGAGTAAAATCTTGAGTAAACTCCTGAACACTCTGCCCTTTACCTTGCCTCTGATGCTGCCAATCAATAACAACTTGCTGCATGTGTCCTAAAGGATAGTACTGTTTCCTAAGATCTTTTAAAAACTTAGACCATGAAGAGATGACTTTTCCTTTACGCTTTACATCTAGTTGAGTTTTGCTTTCCCACCAGATTAAAGTTGTTCCCCCCATTCTAAGTGTAGTTAACTGAATTTTAGTTTTATGTTTAGAAATGTTCTGAATGCAAAAATACACTTCTAACTACTTTATCCAATTATCTAACATTTTAGGATTCATTTCACCATCATAAACACTAAATTACAATTTAACATCAAGTTTCAAAATAGATGATTTCTTAGGTTTCTTATCCATTTCAAATGTTGCATTGGAAGAAGAAAAAGAAGAAGAAGATCATGGAGACGGTGGAGGTGAAGGAGATTTATCATCCTTGCCTTTACCTTTGTCCTTCTTCGATTCCTTTGAAGAAGAAGCTGCATCTCTCTCCTTCTTGTGTTCATACAATTCTCCCAACATCTGTTGCATAGTTAAGAACACATGCTGAAATTGTTCCTCACTCATCTTAGTGTCAGTGTTTTCACTTGCATTAGGTCCGAACATGGTCGATTTCTGAACAACTCATCGCTTTCCAATCTTTGGATCGACCTTCTCAAGGATTCCTTCTCCTCGTTGCGACTTTGACCTGGTTAACACTCAATGGAACTTCTACAAATGAAACCTGCTCTGATACCAAATTACATGATCTGATATGACCATACATTAAAAACTGATGTAGAATTTATTAGCCATTAAGTAGTTGAATGTTAACTGAAAGCACAGAAATCGAGGAAAATTGCTTGAATTGATCACTTTACGACAACTGATAAACCATAATTAAGATTCAAAATAGAAGTATAAACAGTGAAAACATAGATATGCCAGACAACAATATTGATTACGGAGTTTGTCCCTGATGGACTACATCTCTGGGTCCGCTTTCAAGATGGGCGACCACTTTTATTAGGAATGAGAAGGAAGAAGTCGATTACACAATGATTTAGTTAGACTGAACTTTCACACAGACAATTCTGACCTCTGTCATCAAATATCTTTCTGAACCAACTTTCTAACGCCGCTTACGGTTTCCAAATCCGACTCTGGATGCTCCCAAAACAATGAAAACAAAATCGCCTTTATCCCTCTAAAACCTGCATACAAAAGCTGAAAAGCACTCCTCCTGTTCTTCAATGGATAGATCCTACCTTTATAGGCCTGTAAATGCATAAAAACCACCTCTGCCTGATTTAGAGATGAACACGCTGACTTCTAGGGTTGATTTGGATGAGTTTAGCCACCTTAGGGCTTAGTCATGGTCCTTGTATTAATTAAGAAACCAATTTAACACTAAAAAACCCAAAAATACTTCAGTGAACCCCCGAAACCACAAGTGGTTAGCCTAACCAAGTGGAGGTCGTTGACTGCGCATGTGAGCGCTGGCCAAAACCTGTGGTTTGGATGTCGGCGGTTCCAGCTAACCTTGCGCTAACAGTGACGGTGATAGTGGCAGTCACATGTTGCGCAGTCCCAATACGGTTTACACTGCACGGTTTAGGTTGATGGTTAGGCGTTTGACTGTAAACTTCGGTGGCTATTTCAACAACGTTCACATGTTCCGCTGTCACGGTTGACTCCCTGCACAGTTAACCCCACAGTTAGGCATTGTTTTGGTTTGTTTGTAATGTTTAAACAATGTTTTAACATAGGAATAGGTTGAGGGGTATATAAAGGGTTTAGGCTTAGGTTTTCAATGTAATTTAATACATAGTGATAGGTTAGGGTTTTGAATGTATTTTCTTTATGTATGTTTAATACATGGTTTAATGTATTAGGTATTTAATACATGGATTTTGGCATGAATTTGATTGGGGTTTAGCTTAAGATTAGGAGTTAGGTGTATGTTTATGAACATAGGATTCTTAGGGTAAAAAAATGATGAATAAAGATAGCTTAGGAGTTAGGGTGTAGGTCTAGGCTTAGGTAAAGAGTTTCTTTTAACTTTTGAAGAAAGTCAGCTTTGCAAAGCGACATCGGTGAAACTGAAGCTTTTACCAGACGATCAACTCTTGTACATCCTTGTGGTCTCGTGTGACATTCGTCAACATTGCACAATGAGGACCATCACATCTTTGAAACTGACACTGGTGGTGATGATGACAACACTGTGTCGTCGACCAGGTA
The DNA here is from genome assembly GCA_000404065.3 of Pinus taeda. NCBI lineage: Eukaryota > Viridiplantae > Streptophyta > Pinopsida > Pinales > Pinaceae > Pinus > Pinus taeda. Next base: position 90,635 of record APFE031318558.1, read on the forward strand.
CTTTAACTTTGAATCCTTTTACACAATCAACTGAATGCCATAAAACCATAACTATGAACATTTCCTGCACAAACTGATCATAACCAACATTGTCGATTTGTCGAAGCTGAACTGAAGCGACGACGACACTAAACGACACCCATGAACACTAAACAATTGGATCAACAGATCTTCCTAGATCAAGGCCAATGAATACAATGCACACTACGAACAAACAATACTTATAAATTATCCTGTTAAGAATTTACCATATGGGAGATGAAAGCCTCACTCAGATGATAGAATCTTTAACAGTCGTCTAAGCTGCATTAGAAACAAAGAGGTTTGGTGTAGAAAACATGTGGGAAACTAATCATTATATTCACAAAAACTAAATCATAATAAAATGGGCACATTCTGTTATCATTGTTGATGCATGAAAAATAAATCATAGTGAAATTGGTACATTCTGTTATCATTGTTGAGGCTTGAAGGAGTCAGCGTCGCCTAAAGTGTAAGTAAAAAAAACAAAAACAAGAGAGAAAAAGAGGTTGAAACCTCTGTATTGAAACCCTTGAGTTTGGAGTGCCACCATTGAGTAGCTACTTGTCAATGGAGCTATGGAAAGAACTTAACCAACCAACAAGTGGCACGAAGATTAGTGGAATCAAGGAAAATGCATCAAAAATCCAAAATGATTATGTTGGGTGCCTCTGTTTTCCCTAGTAGTTACAAGCACAAGAGCATAGGGACAAAGAAATCCTAATTAAGGGGATGAATGCTAAAATGGGTAGTTTAGCATATTCCTGAAAACACTAATCGCCATAGTCATCAGAGCTCTCCCAAACCATCTCAATCATTCAATCCAAAGTTCACGTGACAACCATGTGGAAAGGGTGAAGTGGACACACATTGTAAAACAATGTGGTAAGGATATAAAACAATGTGGTAAGGAGACAGGTGGTATGTTGACCTGGAGACCAATCGTTCAAATGAGAGATGGTTGTAGTGTAATATCACTCCACGACTTAATAAATTAAACAAAGGAGTAATATTTATTAAGTGTGTTATTCAAAACAAAATTTAGAAATATACAGTTGTAATACATGCAGAAATCGTGGCATAATAAAAATTGACAATTGAATGAAATATAAATCACCACTTGTCCCTCTTTTTCCATAACTCGACGCTCAATGCCCAACGTGCACTATGCACAAGCAACACTTAATATTGATCTCTCTGCAACTTGAATGAGGGTGGGAATTACCTCATTAAAACGTGCAGGGCTCTTTGTTAAACCTTATTTCGATTGCATACCATACTGAATCAAGAAAGCTAAATTCTTCTATTCACCTCACAACCATATACGTAGGAAAAATGTCTTGAATCCACACTAAACCAAGAAACCTGAATTCTTTTATTCACATGGAAGCCATATACATAGGAAAAATGCTTCGAATGGTCATTGCATTGAGCAGTAGACTCACTAGAAGGTATGCTATTCTATTGGCGATCAGGATTCTCCAGGAACAACAACACATGAAATTTGAAAGAGTTGAAAGGGTTGCAATTACAAGAATGGCTAGCTAGTCTTTCCACCACCGAGCAGACAACTGGTTAGCATTTGTGGAATCTCAAGTGTGTTCCAGGAGGTTGCACCTGCCTTAAAGAGATGGTTAGTGTGTGTGGGATCTAAAGTGTGTTCCAGGTGGTTGCAACTACCTTGAAGAGAGGGAAAAGATTTGTTTGTTACAGGTAACATGTTCACCATCAAATGAGTTCATTGATTACATCTAACTATCATTCTAATTGTTCTTTGTATTTGAGTAAAGATCATTTTGTGAATTTTCAAGCTTTATAATTTTAGAGGAGAAGAATGAATGCAAGAATTTGTTCAATCTGAGCAAACATATGCAATTGTTTTCCCAATTCACCCTGTTTCAATGCCCAAGCTATTCACCTCTAAAAGCAATAGAGGTTCGACCCAAATCAAGGTAAATCGTATAAGGAAACTAAGATGTTTTTGCACTTTGGGTTCCATTTAGAACCATAGCCAGCACTCAGAATTAGTTCTCTGCAATCTCCAGCCAATCGATAAAGCCCTCAATCCCTTGTGTTAAACTTTATTTAGCCAGAAAGACAGATTCAAATTTATATCTAGTGGGAATCTTTGTTTTGGGAATGCCAAGCGCCCTTATTGAGATAAGCTGCTCTCACGAGCAAAAGAAAACAGAAAAATAAATAAAACCCTCAATTTCCCTACCAGTTGCAAAGGATTATATGAATATGTTCTGAATTGGAATTCTAGGATTCATTAAGATGAAGTTTATGAAATTTATTTGTATGAGAATAGCATAAGATAGAGACTGTGTTTTATACAACACATTTCACCGTCTTAATATAACTAAATCTTCAACTGGTGAATCGTATATATAATGTATGAATTAGATATCTCTTTTTGTGAAGGTATTGCCTAGCCCACCCCTACCTTGGTAACATTATTGATGGTTTGTCTACTTTGGACATTTGTGTTTAAATTATTCTAGAGGTTTCTCAGAAATTCAAAAGAAAAGAATATAAGAAAATAAATTTGTACTCACCGTTAATTACATTAATGCAAGCTTGTGAAACTATGATTCATACTTCCATTTCTTCACTCGGCATATTTTAAACATTTATTTTTGAATTAAGCTCACAATTATTTGAAATAGGGCTCTAAATTATTTACTTCACTATTTTTTCGTAATTTGAATTTTATATTTAATTTCTCCCATGATATTCCATACTATTCATGTTTTTGTGCCAAAAATTACTGATGTTTTTGCGCAAAAAGTTAAGCCAGCAACCTAAATTTTTATCTTGTCTTTTTAATGTAGAATGCTTAAAATTGTAGAGAATTGCAGAACTAACCTTTAATTTCTCCTTGCAGATCGACTAATCATCCACAGAGATATTATGAAATAGGACAGCACTAAAATAATAATTGGCGGAAATATAAATATAAACACTTTCGGCTTATGACCCAAATTCATGCAGATCCATTGACTAACTCATATGCTACCTTGAAGTAGTGAGTAAATGGAGGAAAGCTCAGAAAGGCTATATAATATATAATAATAATGCGCGATAAGGTTTGTTTGAGTAGGTAGATACCAGAGCACGTCCAAGGGTGGAATTCAATTCTTGAAGATTGTAGAAGCAGTGGCCCTAGTCGTCGCCTAGATGTCTTCATTGATTTCAAGCCTTTCCCCTGGATGTCTTCGTTGATTTCTGCTTGAGCCTTTTTTCCCAAATATCTTATCTTTTATGATGCTTGAGCTTTTTGCCCTGAATATCTTATATTTTACGATACCAATACCAGAGTTGCATGCTAATAGCCATGTGGATGTGGAAAGGGCCTTGAGAGACATGTGGAAAGGACTTGGAAGTGGTCACTAAAACATTGGATATAAAGAAATTGGTAGGAGTATATCAAAATCATTGCACCATAAAGATTTAGATAAATTTTTTTAGATATAGGCAAACTTTGCCTCAACCAGCATACTTTGGATAAGATGATATTGCAAACTTTGCCTCAACCAACCTACTTTGGATAGGATGATATTGCCTCAATCTTTCTGCATTAGGCAACATGAGGGCTGTAATGAGAGGTCGATTGCTTTTCGAACCAAAAACTTTGCTTAAAATTTTGTTGAATGAAATTGGGAGCATTAAACTTGGGTTAAAATGCAAAAAATTGAAGAAAAAAAAATCGGTTAAGTATAAACTAATGGCCAGTCAACGATTGAGTGATTGCTATAGTCCTGCTAAAAGCATGGACTAATAAGAAGAAGTTATTTAGCCACATAAATAATATGTACTTATGACTATGCCCTCTATGTTATTGGAGGTTGTCATTTTTAATATGGTCCTATGCTATTGGAGTATGGACCTAGGTTAAGAAATGAGTATGTGGTAAAGGTTGAATCTATTATCATCCTAAACTATGAAATTAATATGTGCTTTTATAGAAGTGTTCAAAATTTAGTTTTTTTCCTTTTCTTACAATTTCATTTTCCTTAAATGTAGTTATGGGAAACACTTCATAGTTTTAGTGAGGGAAATTTCACTTAACATAAGCTTTTAGTCGTGTAACAATTTATTGTATTATGAAATTATTATTAAATGGAAATAATAAAGTTGATTTTTTTTATTTAATATTATATATATATATATATATATATATATATATAAAAAATAAAATAATAAATGTTAAATAATAATTTATTATAAACCATTATATTAGAAAAATTAAATACAATTATATAATTAAAATTGAGTTGTTTACAATTAAGGAATGAAAGAAAAATGACACTTATTTTTGGGTATAATTTAATTTATAGAAGAAATGATTTGCATTTTTTGGGTTAATTTTAGTCAAAATCTAGCAGAGATTTTTAAAAAAGTGAGTTAAATTATTTGTTATTCAGAATGTATTTCGGATTAATCATATTATTGGTTTTGAGTCAACGATTCGAGTCTTGTCTTGATGATGAACCACAGTAGATGGTTCGAAACGTTGACTCAAAACGAATTATGTGATTATTTTGAAATACATTATGAATAACGATATGGATCACATAAGTCTAAAATCGATGTTTAAAATTTTTGACCTATAGAATTCGAGTGCCCCATGGGTTTTTCAGGTGTTGAACCCCATTTAAGCATTCAAAAATGTATTTTAAACAACAAAAAAATGCAATCTTGTTTGATATTGTATCGTTAAATTTCGGGGAAAAAGACTGCTTCGTCTATAAATTAGGTTACACTTTATATTTAGCCTAAACAATTGGAAAAATGTCTAAACACCTTCTCGTCTTTTTTTGTAAGTTTTTATTATTAAAATATATATTGCTATACCATGATGTGTGGAATGAATTTTTCAGAAGTAAGTTGAATATGGTTATTACTTTTAAGTTTGTTTTATAATAAAAAATAATAATATTGTATTTTTGAAGGCGGTGAAATGGATCAGATCATATTTCATTTGTTAATTGTCATTGAAGAAAATTATTATTGTTTAGTTTATGAGTGTGAAATGATGACAAAAAAAATACTTTTTATGAGCTCAATATGTCTTATATAGAAATTAAACTCAATTAAGGAGGAATAAAACATTTCTTCTAACCACCTAAACTAAATCCAATTGACAACGTTTTTAAATAAATATGATACTTTCAATAATGTACAAATGAGCGAATTTATTATAATATATAAGGTATCAATGTGTAAATTCTTAAAAAAAAGAAAATTCTATGATTACATTTATTAATATATATTTTAACAAGTTTCTTCAAAAGAGAAAATTTTATTTAAATTGTTCCTTTTGTGAATGGTGGGTTGATTGGGTTAAAACTAAGGTGTTGATATTAGTTCCATTCAAGTTAAAATTTATCATGAGGCTTTACTAGGGGAGCAATACCATACCATGTGCATTCATATTGGGGGATATAAATTGAGGAAAAAATAACATCATATATTGAGCATATAATAGGGAGTAAAGGGTTTTTATATTGGCAGGTATAAAAAATGGAGCTCAAAGTTAGTGAAAAGATATAAAGGGGTATAAAAAGAGTTATTGAAAAAATGGATACCTAGAATATCTAGTGATAGTAGGGGTTTTTTAAATTGGGAAGGTGTATTGGGTTTGTACTGATAGGGGGTTACATAATGTGATTTTTAGAGGTATTTTCCAATATGTAGTCAAATTAAGAAAAAATTTTAGTATGCCACGAATGCACGTGCTATGTGAGAGGTTCATTGAATAAATCCCCCATGAAATTTATACAAACATATATTTGTGCATGTGTCAGTTTGTGTCAATGATTGTATGTGTATGTGCTTGTAAGAATAAGTGAACTTAGGTGTAATTTATTTGTGACTTGACTTTAGTGAAAGAGATACCCTTAATATTGGTTTCTTACTTGAGTGAAACTTGTATAGTTTGTTGAGATGTTTTTATTATAATGTAATCTAATTTAAAATTGTTGGCACTTATTCCCCTCGAGTAGAAATGGGTGGAGCTAGGTGCAAATTTTGTATGACTTCAGTGGAACATATAAGCTCACTTGCGACTTTTTAATTAAATAAAATTTTAAAGCGTGGTAGTATATTTTTATTCCAATAAAATATAAAATAAAATAGTTGTAACTTATTCACATTAAATAATATTTTGTTTTTAAAAACATATAATTTTTTTTTTTTTTTTTTTTTGTTAAGTTTTGGTAGGACTACAAGTTCATCATGTCCAACTTCTCACCCCGATTGGGGAATATCACAAGATTTGAACCCAAAGCTTCTGCTTCGGTGAAACTTCATTTCCACAACGATTGACAATGAAACTACCCCAAACAAACATATTTAAATTTATATTAAAAAAAAAAATCTATAAATCTAATTATTAAAAAAATACATATCTTCTAAATAAAATAATAATAAATAAATAAAAATCCATTATTTTATTTTATTTTATTTTAAACACAATATTTAACATCTTTAAAATAAAATCATCCACTAAAATCAACCTTACGTAAAAGACTAACTTTTTACTAAATCTTAGTATTTCAAACCTAGTTCCAAGATTTTTTTTATTATATTTACATTGTGAAAATATTTTAATAATATGCTTTATATCAGTGCAATGGAAATAAATTGTATATATCAATCCTATCCTTAATATTCTAATAATATATTTTATATCACTACAATGCAAAAACAAATTTTATCTATCAAACCTATCCTTAATGAATCACTCCTTAAAAGCAAGGGTCTAATAAATTATTCTTATCAACAAGTATACAAATGACTATATTATTTATTAATATTTTATGTGTTGAAAACTTATATATCCTAATATACTAGAGAGATGTTGTCACTTAACATTATGTTAACTTTTTTTAAAAATATATGTCTACAAATTAGTGAAAAATTAGTAATGATATTGAATAAGTGTGCTCAATTAAAGCTTTTAAGAAAAAACAAATATACACAATAATATAATTAATAAAAAAAAAAAGTTGTACATAAATTAATAAATAAAAAAGAAAGAGTATAATATTCATTTAGTTAAGAAGTATCAATGTTGCAACCCTAAAGGATGTTTCTTCTTCAAAAATTCCTAAATTATATAATTTGTAACATATGGTAATGAAATAGGATTATTATATAATTTAAAACATATGGTAATGAAATAGGATTATTTCTCTGTAAATTTTGCCTTACTTCACATTGGGACAACAAACTCACCTGAGCATAAAACTTATCAACACCCCGTTCCTCGTTACAATTTACAATTAGATTAGGTTATGTTTGTAATGTAAAAATTTATATAAGAAACTAATTAGAAACATGTCAACTCTTTTTACATGTGAAATGTTGCATGAAATTAAAAAACTTACAAAACTAAAAATTTTGGATGTTAATGTGAGGTAAATTTTATCAAAGTAAAAAATAATTAGTATTTGAGCTTAGTTTTAAGGTCTCTAACTAGGATCCAAGTAAAGAGAAAGAAATGATGGATGTCATGGGAACTATTGATTCGAATTGAACCGACCCTAACTTGATAACTATTGAGGATGAACTAGGGCATAAGTTGGTAGGGAGAGGGTTAGGGCTAAAGATATATTTTCACCCGAGCCCTTTTGAAACCACTCCAGATTGATCTTGTCATTTGTCAATCATGTTATGTTTTTTCATTTTTTTCTCTATTATATTTTATGTTTCAATCTCATGCACTTTAAGTGTTGAACTACTATAATTATGAAAAATTGTACATGACCATTTTAAATGAATTGAGAAAGTTTTTGAAAGAAATTTGAAGTTCAATTTTCTTTTTACCAAACCTCAAACAACTTCGTTTATAAACTTTATATAAACTAGTAACTCAAAATTAATTAATTAAATAAATAAAAGGTTGAAAACCTTTTATAACTAAAAATAGTATAAGACCATTTTAAACCATTTGATTTTTTTTTAAATAATTTAACCTTTAATTTCCTTTTGACAGGGAAAAATTTGTTTATAACCTTTTAATAAACTAAGTTTAAAATTAAATAAATAAATAATTAAAATTTGAAAACTTCTTATTCCATTGATAACTACTTACAATTCAAAAAATAATATGTAGTTATAATAATATAATTATTAAAATAAGAATATCATATTAAATGGAATAACAAAATATTCTTTGATATAAGATATTTTGAAGAAAGCAGGTTCTCTTCCTCTGGAGAAAAAAAAATTGACATAAAAGGAATGGAGACTTTCATTAGATGGAGAGTTTGAAACTTTAAGCAAGCATAGTGTAAGCACTCCTGCAGATTTAAAAACTCCATTTCATCTACCCATGAATTTGATTGGAGAAATGAAATTTCCCCCCCTCAAAACAAACATGATTCAAGTCTATTTATTTTTTGCATTTCAAATAGCATTAAATGTACATTTTCTTGCTATAAAATCACGGGCATTGAAAATTTGCCTAGGAACTCATAACCATGGTGGTCTTAATTCTTCATATTAACTAGACCACATGGCATATGGAAATTACTAGGTTAATAGGTTAGGTTTAGTGTCCCCACTAATGTATAGTTTTCACTTTAAGCTAATCATAAAGTTGTACTGTTTGTCCGAAAATTGGCTAGACATCACTATTTTGATAAGAAGTGAAAATCACATGATTACTTCACTAATGATGTAGATGATCTCACATTACCAATTTGAGAATAATTGTCTTCTTACCAACTGCTTCACTATGCTCAAAAGTTACTAGTGAACTAACCATGCATATATAATAACAAGGCAAGTAGGGGAGACATCTTTTTAAATTAAAATAAATTAAAATAATTATTTTCTAATGCAACTTTGCTTAGGCAAAACTTCCCATTTGGATTAGGGACTTAACATCCACAACTTCTAAACCATGGTTTGATTTGCACATATAATGGGGTGTCATCAATGACTTATCCTCATCTTCTTGATTAATGAGGTGAATCTAAATTAAGTACAAATTCTGTGATGTTTGTATTCCAAAGTTTTTCATTTATGTTTATTTATTTATTTATTTTTGTTAAACAAAATATTCTTCAAAGAGAGAATATGGTTTATAGTATGAGCGAGTGATTTCATTAAGTTTTATTTCAAAGAATTTAATTTAGTCATGAGTGAGTGATTTCATTAAGTTTTATTCAAAAAATTTAATTTAGTCATCATGTTTGTGATTAGCATTTTTACATAGGTTTATATGTTACATTTGTTTTTATTTTATTTTTTGATTTTATATGTATTTTGGCAAATAAAAATGACTTTCAGATAGTTTTTAAAATTTGACATCAATAAAATCTAAAAAGACGTTGTTAGTTGTGAATGTTTTTGTATCATTGAAGAGAAACATTTTGGGGTTGAATAACTCTTATTGGATTTAGGAACTTAATTATAATATTACAAATTCTAGATTCCAAGCTTGTCAAGTAATAGATCATTTCTAGGATGCATGTCTTAAGGCTTTCATTTCACAAGGGATAAAGAGGAAAATCTGGTTTGAATCTCTCTCTGGCTCCTCAAGAGATGTTAAAAAGGAAGCAATGTGTCTCGAGCCTAAATCCCTCCCAAATTTTCCTATATCACCATCCCCCTCACAAGGGGTAAAGAGGAAAATGAGTAATCCTTGGGTTTTGAATCTCTCTCTTATGACTTCTGAAGCAATATCTGTTAACACCTAATCCTCTGGAATGTGAACAGTCGTCAAGAAGATGAATTGATCAGTCACATTCATGTATATAAAAATAGCTACCTAATGAAATAAACGAATCAGTTTTTCTCCCAAATCTGGAGTTACTCCTGGCCTGACATGGTATCAGAGCACAGGTCCCAGGTTCTTTTTTTAGCGTGCCTTGTAACTCCTCTGTCCCATAATCTGTTGCCTCTACCATAACGCATCTGTCTGAGAAACGCATCTGTCCACTGAGTGCTGTCCGGCGGATACTCGGCCTTCTTGTAGCGTTATTCAATTCAATTGAGAGGTATTCTTTTTTCAAATTTTTTTCATTGAAGGACGCTCTAGCTGCAGTCAAAAGCAATTCAAACTGTGCGCGATTGAAACTCTTGGTTTTTGAAACGTTGTATTAAGAATATATTTGAAACGCTGTATGGTATCTGCGTTTTCATTTTTGGTGAATGCATATATGACTGTGGTATAACATATTATCTCCCTCCGCATCGTCACTGTGCTGGCGTGACTGTGGTATGAATATGGTATATGACTGTGGTATGACATATTGTCTCCCTCCGCATACCTGGTTATTTGTTTCAAAGCCTTAATGTAAGATCTGGTTTGTTAAGGAATATGGCTTCACGGTCCCACGATTGGTCCCGTTTCATTACAAACGAATTCCTCGCCCATCACACCTACAAACCAATGACAATGTTCTAAGAATTATTCGGCTCTGGAATATATTGGATTTTAATATCAGGTGGCCTATGAGCCTATTATTTTCCTTTCAGTGGAGTTTTATGGTTCCTATATCTCCCTTTTTCGCTTCGCCGATGTGCCTACGGCCCCTCTGTCCACGACCCACAGCTTGTGTCTGAAGCTGTAAAAGCTTTTTCAGATTGTGCGCGGATTTTGTTGACTAACAATTCATATTTTTCTGGTCAGAGTTGCAAATTGATGGGCATTATATTTGAGCATGTTTTGGCAAAGCAAAATTTCTTTGCCAAACCAACGTGAGTTGAAAAAAACCATGTGGCGATGTAATGGAATGCGAGCTATTTATTTTAAAAAAAAAGTTTCGAGGTGTACAGTTAATGAGGTCCATTCCAGATCATATAAACAACTAATCAATGAGTATCAAAGCGCTGTTTTTTTTTCATTCAAATCATTTGAATGGTAATGTTATCGTGCTGCGTCCTAAAGTTAGAGCATTAAAATAATTGAAGTGATATGTACATAATATTTCAATGAAATATTGATATCAAACATTGGAAAGATTTGAAGAAGCATAATGCATAAACTATTTTTTTCTATTAGCAGAAGTACTTTTTCTATCAGTAGAAGTAATCTTTTACTGAATGCATTCAATCATCTCTATCATAGGAATAGTTCTCACTGGCAAGGAGAACTATCCTGATTGGTCCAGGATGATACAACACACCCTCATCTTCAATGAGTTGTGGAAAGGAGTGTGTGTCGGAGAAAGAAACAGTGACCCATAAAAGCCCACCTCAGACAAAGAGCTCGCCATTTGGGAAAACAAGAACAGCAAAGCTTATGCATTAATCGCAGCATCTGTAAATAAGGAGGTGAGTCACCACATTTCATCATATTCAACTGCCTTTGAAGCCTTACAAAAGCTAAAAGAACTCTATGAATCACATTCTGCACTTGAAGTCGTCCAACTCATGATTAAACTCTTCACTCTTGAACTGCAAAATAATGATCCTATTGCTCTTGCATCTGAAATAAAGTCTATAATGCATGATATCAAATCCACTCAGGTTGAGCTGGATATCTCTCTTATTGCTTTTCTCAAGGCACTTTATCCTACATACTCCAATTATCTTGAGTCTTTGCAAGCAAATGGAAATCTCAAAGATATAACCTTTGACTCTCTTGTGAAAAAGTTTGCTGAAAGAGAAAAAGCATTTGGAAAGAAGACAACCCCTGAATCTTCTGAAGAGACTGTATGCCTTGCTCATAAAGAAAAGTATCCTGCTCAAGATTCTACAAGAGGAAGAGGTG
>APFE031318560.1:10524-28806 GCA_000404065.3 Pinus taeda
CTGCATGCCTCAATGGTAGGTTCTTCGTGTTCGACGCGAGGTTTTCATCATTGGCCTCCGATCGGATGACTCCGCGGATGTTCGACACCGGCTCATTCATTCACATGCCATGGGTTGTACCTATAGTACCTTGAGCACCATCATCATCATTGGTGGCCCCTCTCGCGTCTGTTAACAGCTTTCATCATCGGTTGGTAATCAAACGATGTTCAAGCATGTTCGACTTCGACTCCTATATTCACATGTTTGAACTTGTACTTTGTTCGGGTTTGGATGGAGCGCAAGACCCTGGTTCTAGCTCATTGTGGACCAGGTTGCGATTTTGTGGGACATCATTACATGACTCGTAGATGGATGGCTGCGACCATACCTGAGTCTCTTAAGGATGGCTGCGACCATACCTCATATCATTATGGTCTCTTCAGCTGGGTGGCTACGTCCACGCCACAGACCTTTCTTTATATGTCCTTTGGATGGATGCACCCATGCCTAGACTACATGTAATTGAAATATCAGTTGTATCTGCCTGCAGGTTCTTCCTGGTGGTGTTCCAGTCCAGCAGTCTTGTAAAGCATTTCACCCCTCCCACTCTCTCGGGCTTCGTGCTTTAGGGGGCATCTGTTACACAGTAAAATGTCACTGTCACCTTGTCAGTCTCCCTATTGTGTCATAAAGTCACATTCACCTTGACTATGCCCTCTAAAATGGCTAAAAACCCTCTTTGCCTAAGATATTTGAATCATCGCGACTGTTTATTAAATAATCATGCTGACTGGCGGAGGATAATGTAGTTGCTGCGTTGCCAGCGCGGAAGCACACGTGTTTTCCGTGCTGGTCCAATTTCATGGACAGCGCACCCTCCGCTTGTATCACTGCGCGCTGACCAGACCTCTTCTATAGTTGATTTGCGATGCCAGCGCACCAGCCCAGTTTTGCACCCGCGCTGATCCTGTTTAGGCGAGTTTGTTCTAACAGCCAGCCTTCCAGATGACTCCAGACTTGGCTGTTAGCATTGTAAAGGTCGCCATCCTTTCTCTGGCATGTCTATTCGACTGAACATCCACCTTTCTTGGGGGAAAGCATATCCTTTAACTATTCATGGAGGCTCCTTCTCCTTTATAAGCCTCCTCCATTGCCCATGAGCAGCTAGTAGTTTTGGGAAATATAGACTTTGATTGAGGAATTCTTAGTGCATTAGTGCTGTTCTTTGTAGGCATTTTGGTGTGTTGTGTGAGGATTGCTTTTGAGCTTGAGGAAGGTCATGAGTTTGTTGCCTTGTATGTGAGAGAGAGACCTCTTTGACTTGGGAGATCTACTTCAAAGGTAAATGCTTGGAAGACATGCTGGCTGGACCCTCTAGAGAAGGACTCAGTGTCAGGACTTCGGTTGTACCTTACTCTATTTTCTGATTACTAAAGATAGATGACTACTCTTATGGTTCCATGTCCATTTGTCCTATGAATGATTAAATGTGAATTGTATCTTTCCTGACTAATACATAGTTGTTTTTAGTAGATTTTATGCTTGTGTTGGTTCTCTTTTTTCTTGTGCAGGTGTCCGTCCGCAAGAATAGTGGAGGACTGTGATCGGCTGGAGCAAAGGAGCGAGAGGATCATCTCTTCGTCAAACATAGCATTGGAATCCAAGTAGGTTTCCCTTACCCACTTGTTAATTACAACTAGGAACCTGCGGTGTAGCATTGTTTGATTGTTGCTAGACCCCCTTTGGGCTAGTAGGGATCGCCTCGATCCGTAGAGGGGATTTACCTCTCCAACACCTCCAGTTGTTTTTCATGATGTTGCTTGCTATGATGGTGTTTCTTGATGTCATTGTCTATGAACAACTTGATGTCTTCATGGGTAGGCATGTCTATAGACACTTGAGCGGCTACATCCCTAAGTGTGCTATGAACGATGTCTTCATATCTACTCTCCCGGAAACCATTGTACCTATACTGTTGAGAGGTGGATGAACACTTGGGATACCTGAAGACATGGAAATACCCACGGCAAGCAATTTGTCAGTCGAAATGCAAAATGCACATGAGAACTAACTTGCAACATACCTGGGTGCATGATCATGAGGGTTGCGCAATTTCGGCTGGGAGGTCAAGAGACCAACTGCCAAGACTGCACAAGGCATATTCTAGGCTGCTAGGAGACTGACTGGCTATTGGAACTGCACAATGCACAGTCTAGTCTGTTTACTGACTTATGGTATTGCGCAATGTGCAATTCCATCAGGGAAGGACTGGTAGCCTAGGGACATATTTGCACAATTTCTTGGGCCAAGAAACCACTAACCCCCAGAAATGCACAAACAATCCTGGAGGCTAGTGTTAGGAAGGAATATGCAAATTTGGAGAGGAAAGTGAGCCTTCCTTCCCCAGATTGAGCAATGCATCCTTGGTGAAGGCAGAGTCCGGGACAAGGATGGCCCAACTCACCAACGGGAAACTGAAAGAAAGTAAGTCAGTGAATGCATGGTGACACTAAGTGATAGCAGAAGGGATTAATACTACATGCAAAACATGAATTAAACATTTAAAAGATAGATCAACATGCAAGTGGGTGAGGCATTTCACCGGTTGGGCGAACTTCCTTACAAAACAATTTCATGAATGCGACAAGAGTGAGATAGCAACCAAAATGGAAACAAATATTGGAAAAGCTAGTATACATGTAAATGACAGCAAGCATTCAAAGAAATCAAGCAAACAACACTCCCACAAACGAAAACACTAAAAGCAACAGAAATGCAGCACAAGGCATTAGAAGCAGGCTTACCTCAAAATAGCTGAGTAGAATGTGCCAACTGCTCCTATATGTGATCTAGGATGTCAGCGATGCAAGGTTGATGTGAGGAATGAGCTTTGCAACATCCGGTTGATGAGTTTTGATAACATCAAGGTTGTGATGCGCATGCCGCGAATCTAGGGGAATCGAAACTTGGGGGGAGCTTTCAAAATTACTCCTTGCATGTAACCTCCAACTCCTAAACTTAGATCCCTAAAACAAGGGATGCCTTTTCATATTGCCTTGGAAGAAACAACCCATGCATGCAATTTTGTTTTGATCAGTCCTGGAGGGAACTGGTCAACTCTACTGCACATGCAAGACATTACTCGACTGGTGGAGAAAAAGCGCATTTCTAGTAGGAGTTGGGCTGACTGCCCAGGAGGTTTGCACAATTTCTAGGTAGAGTAGCTGACTGCTACCCAGATTTACGCAAATCCATTGAATAGCCTATTGCTGGGAAAATTTGGACAAATACTACTAGGAGGGTTAACTGGTAGGATTGCACAATCCTGTAGCCCCGTAGGCTGTTAGAGAGGATTGTGTAATTCCTGGAGGGAAGGCTGGTTTCCCTCCAGAAATGTGCAATTTTCAAGGCGAAGCTGCTCAGCCTGCAGCTATACCAAGTTTGGGTGAGCAGCGTGTGAGGGGAATGGCTCAATTATGATCGACAGGCTGCCTTTGTGCAAGGAAAACACTTGAAGCTTGAATACTTAATGAAGCAAGACAAAGTGCTATGTAAGGTTGGCAGGGAGGCTCCAAAATAGGTTAAGGAAAAATTTTGGAGGGTGGTTGTAGCCACTACAACAGTTTGACAAGGACAGTTGAAAATAAAAATATGCTACTAGAAGAGTGGTCACTAACAACTATGGATAACATCAAAACTAATACTATAGAGACTATGTTTCAACTATGATAAAATGTATAATAAGGGACATAAATGCAATGAAAGGAAGTTACTATACATAGGCACTGTAGAGGAAACATATCAAGAATTAGAACTATCACAAAACTAGAGCTAGAAAAGACTACAACAATATTGTGTCATGCATTAGCCAACATCATTACCTCACAAGCCATCAAGGTAGAAGGATATATCAAAAGGAAAAAGGTAACAATGTTGACTGATTTAGAAAGTATCCATAACTTCATATTACAAACTAGCTAAACTTCCCAATTGCTTTGTATTTACAAGACTGGAATTTCAAGTAATAAGTGTAGATTAGCATACCATATATTGTTAACTCAAGCGTCATACTATTAAATTGAATATGACAGAGTTATTTATTCGATGTACATGATTTATATCCAAATAAGTGGTGTTGGTGTTGTATTAGGGGTTCAATTATTACAATCATTGGTAACACAGTTCCCTAATGTTTGATACCTTTTCAAGACATTTTCCTCATAAAGGGAATAAACATTTATCTTATAATTATCCAAGGGATACCCTACAAAGTGTTAATGTCTAAAAACATGATAAAATTACTCCAAATGGGACACCATGGTGTAATTTTATAATTTATTTCATTTATCAAATGTTCAAACATATATATCCTCTACTCTAGTAGGTATCCAAAGAATTATCAATCATATCTCTAACTTATTTTAGAGAGATTCCCGAGGGTCTTCGACCTACTGAATATTGACTATGTTATCCATTTACAATCTAGAAGTGTAGCACCTAACATTAGGTATTATAGGTATCTATATGCATTAAAGAATGATATTAAGTATATGATTTAAGAAAAATTACAGGAAGATGTTATTCAACCTACCTAGAGTGATTTATCTTTGAGATTGTGTTGTCGTTGCAATAACGACCCTAAATTTAAGCCTAGTCTAATTTTGGAACCTATGGGAATTGTCATTCCAAGCTGCCTAGTTTCATCACGATGTTTACTCAATTATCTTGTGTTATCCCTAAGTGTGGCCTCCTCCTAAGTCAAATTTTCTAAGTGTCATCACCTTATCTTAGGAGTGCTTGTGTTATCTTATCTAAGGATATGAGAAGGCATGGATTTTCTCAACTTAGTAACTATCTTTGTTTGACATGCATCACATAGATAAAAGAAAGAAAAAACACACCTTTTCTAAGAAAAGCACTCTCTTTTCACATAATAGTTGTAAGAGGTAATGGTGGAAGAAATTATGCCCTCCTTACGCAAAATTGCACTATAAGATGTCATGCATTACGCCCTAGTTAAGCACACTCCTTCAAGCTGAGCAACTGCACCCTAGTGGAGTGCACTACTTCGAGCTTAGTGGGTGTGCCTTCCAGTTTATCACACTCCTCAACTCAAATAACCACACCCTCTTCATCCTCATGCATGCACTTTCCTTATTGCATGTGGGCACACTCCTAGAAAATAAGAGCCCACCTCAATTCATTTATCTAACTCACTCATCCTTTGACAAGTGGTGAGCATGTATGTCTTTGCTTGCATGTAAACTATTTATAATCACTTCAATTAATGATTCTTTCACACAGTAATTCTCATATGGGTTGAGCGCACCTCTTTGAATCAAGGAGTCCTTCATCGATCTTTATTCCAAGTAAGTTTTTGCATTTTAATTCTTTTGTTTTCCATTGATGTTTTGTTTTTTATCTTTATTTCTTTGTTGGCATTTCAACTCTTTCTAGTTTCTTTGCTAGCATTTTATTCCATTATTTCTAGTACAATTGTTAATATTTTGTCACGAGTTGCAACTCTTTGCATTTTGTAACTCTTCACATTCTTGTCATCATTGCAACAAAGTCTATAAGCATTTGTGGATACCTCCTCTTAGCATTCTAGTCATTTAATGTTCTTGCTGGACTTGTTTAAGCATACCTTGAGCAAGAGAGCACTTTTGATATTAAGGCCTCACTATCTTTGAAAAGTTGCAACCTAGAAAACCAAGTTTTCCTCCTAAGTGCACCCCGGAACATCAAGCCACCCTCACACTCATAAGCTATTCCCTCAAGCACATGGCACATTACGAAGCAATATCATAAGGAGAAATGGCAAATGAGATTGAGAGTGAGTAAATAGTCAGCTAATGGACTGGTAAGGAAGGAGGAAGTGGAAAAAATTATCATGGTTGTTATGGAAACTAAACACAACATTGAGATGAGGAATAATGCTCTACAGTGGAAGACATTAGAAAGGGAGGCAACAATGGAAGGAAGATCCTCAAACAAGAATATTGAAGACTTTTTTGAAGAGATTTCCAAAAAGTTGAAATTATTTTGACTTCATGTGGCTATATGGTTGGGGGAAAGTTCGATGAATAGAATGAAGGCTCCATACATAAATGTTGGCTCAAAGTCATATTTTTAACAGTTAAAACACTACATCAATTATTTTGATGTATGTAGCATCCCATTTTTTTATACTATTCATATTCATGAAAAGTAACAATGATGCACGATGTATCGTTTCCATATCTAAAAAATATTTTCAATGTTATTAACTTCATTTTGTTGACATACTAATCGTTTAATATATGTGGAGTTAGATTGCTCGATTTTGTTATTGACCTTTTACAAAAATATTATTGATGTCTTCTCTTTATGGTTGAGCCATGTATTGCTAAACAGTGAGTTCTTTAGTTGGCACAGATTATTCAACATTGCAAGATCTCACATCTTGATACATAATAACTTGTTCATTTTCCACCAATTATTTATCATTTCATGATTACACAATATCTCGCATGTTGTAAGGAAACTAAAAACCTTATTACCTAAAATAATGGTTGATACTCCATCTCTACCTTTGTTATGCAACCAGATCACAAAATAGAAGGAAATATATATCAACGACTTGAAAATTAACCTCTTCAAGGGGAAACCTCCTGTACATCACATAAATGAATATCTCCGTTGCTTTGAATCTGATAAGAAAACATAATGGGTCACAAATATATTGGATTATGACTCTGAAATCATCTATAAAAAAAGGGAAGCAAAATATTGTTGTAGATGCACTCTCAAGAAAGAATGAGGATGTGGAAGCATAGTTGTCATAGCAAACGTTATGTGACCAAATCATAAAACAGAAGAAAATATAGATCAACAACTTGAAAATTATCCTCTTCGAGGGGGAAAACTCCTTTACATCACATGAACAATTATTGATGACACAAATGAAAATACCTCTTTTGTATGTATAAGAGCCTAAGGGGTCACAATATCATCAAAGCCTACATAGAAATAATAATATAAGGGCACAACAATAACAATAGTGGGCTTCTATTGCCTTATGCAATGTCATTTACAAAGTCATATCAAAAGTCATTGCAAATCGGCTCAAACCCCTCCTTCCCAGGCTCATCTCTCCAGAACAGTGAGGGTACGTGGAAGGACGACAAATAATGGACGGTATTCTACTCACTCACGAGATCATTCACTCCCTCAAGCACTCAAAGCAAGCAGGTATGCTTCTTAAATTGGATCTTTCCAAGGCATTTGATAAACTAAGTTGGAATTACATATATCATATGTTAAAAGCTTTTGATTTCTGCTCCTCTTGGGTCCGATGGATTATGAGCCTAATAACATCAACTCATTTTTCCATCCTTGTGAATGGCATTCCCACCCACCCCTTCAAACCCACTAGGGGAATCTGGCAAGTGGATCCCCTATCCCCCTTTCTCTTTGTTCTCATGGCTGAGGGACTAGGCCGTCACATTAAACAAGCCCTCCATTCTCATCAGATCAATGGCATCTCAGTTCACAACTCTTTAGCCACCTCTCATCAGCAGTTTGTTGATGACACTATGCTTTTTGGTTATCTCTCTTCTCAGGAAGCCCTCCGTCTTAAATCCCTCCTCCAAGATTTCTCGGAAGCCTCTGGCACTCATATCAATTGCTCTAAATCGCAGGTTTTCTTCTTTCACACTCCTCCTTCAGTCAAATATGCTGTAACTCGTATACTGGGCTTCCCCTCTGCAACCCTCCCCTCCAAATAACTTGGAGAACCCCTCACGGCATCAGCCATTAAGCAACCCGCATGGCGCTCCCTACTTGAGAAACTTGATAACCGTCTCAACCTCTGGACTTATAGGTCTCTAAACTTAGCCAGTCGAGTGGTTCTCATCAAATCGGTCCTTTAGGCAATGCCTCTGTATCTGTTCTCTATCCTTGCAAAGCCAAAATGGGTACTAAAAAGCATAAGGAACCTTCAGCGTAACTTTCTATGGAGCAGCTTAGCTACCAATCGCAAATGGGCCCTGGTTAAATGGTCCAATGTATGCATGCCCAAAGACAAAGGAGGCATTGGGCTGAGGGACCCTGAGTACATCAATTCCATTATGAATGCCAAGATCTGGTGGCATTGGATCACTAACCCAAATAAGCCCTGGGTCAAAATCTGGACCGCCAAATATGCTGGAAGTAGACCTCAAGAAGAACTCATCAGGTTCACTCCTACCGAAAAGGGATCGCTAATATGGAATGCCGCCAAACAGCACTATCAGCTAATTCAAAAGCACAGCTTTTGGGAAATCAGGAATGGACGCACGACAAGATTTTGGACTGATGCCTGGAACCAAATGCCCAAACTCACAAGTGTTCTTCACCCTTCTTTGATACTAGATAGGCAGGAGCAGCAGCAGGAAAATGTTCATCAATTCTAGACGCAGGAGATGGAGTATGGTTTCAGAAAATGGAAACAGAGCAACCAAATTCTCAACAACACAGATGCTAGGAAGGAAGAAGAGTTGAGGATCGAGCTAAGGAAAAGAAGCATAAGGCAGGATGACGGAGGGGATATCCTCAGATGGGGGTACCAACCCAAGGGAACCTACACTACCTCTGAAGCCTACAAGGTGATTTGCAACTTCCCCACACCTCCAGACCCTTTATGGAGCAAAATCTGGGAGCTTGGATCCTGCCCAAAAATATCATACTTTCTCTGGCTGGTTGGACACAAAAAAATTCTCACATGGGATAAACTTAGAAATCGAAACTTTCATGGCCCCTCGATTTGTCATAATTGCTTTCAAAGTGAAGAAACTCTTCAACACCTCCTGGATACCTGTCCTCTAGCCAACCAACTTTTGGATAAGGTCGGTTTCAGATGCAAAAAAAGATGCAGAGGGGAAGGCGACATCATCAACTCCATACGACAATGGCCAAAGCATCCCTTCAAAAGCGTGATCCTCAACCATTTATGGAGTATCATCCCGAGGATCGTCTTATGGAACATTTGGAAGGAAAGAAACCAGCAGATATTAAAAAACAAACGATCTCCTACTGAAAAAACCTAGAACCAGATACACAGGAATATACAAGAAACGATGTCGCTTCAAGTGTGGACTAAGGAAGATCTCCCATCCACAAATAATGAACAAAACATTCTAGACAATTGGCAGTTGCAGTTACCTCAAGAAATGCTCAAGAATCGCCCTTCCAATAGCAACTTCAAGGACAACTGCCATTGGAAAGCGCCCCCCAAAAACTCATATAAGCTTAATTTTGATGGGGCTTCGAAAGGCAATCCAGGAGCAGCTGGATTTGGTGGCATACTGAGGGACCATGAAGGCACTCCTATGCAGATTTATTTTGGGAACATGGGGTGGGATACCAACAATTCAGCAGAGCTAGAAGGGCTTTGGCAAGGTCTTTTGCAAGCCTGGAATCTCAATCTTCATCCCCTTATTGTAGAAGGTGACTCTCAGATTCTTATCAACATGGCCACCCACATACAGAACGGCTCGCAAGCAAGGAAAGTAGCACCCAGTTGGAGACTTGAAGCAAGGCTAAATGACATAGCACAAAAGCTGAGCAATAACAGAGCCATCTCCTTCATCCACACTAAGAGAGAAGGCAACAAAATAGCTGACCTTCTGGCCAATATTGGGGTAGAGACCGAACACACCCTCCTTTTCAAAAACACGAACATCATTCCTAACAGGCACCAGCTCCAGGAATGTGAAAGCCTGATCGAAGGAGAGACTTCCTCCCTAGATGCAGGTGTCAAAGGGCTAGGTTGCGAGGAGCCACATGCCCAGCATGTGCCGCCACGTGATAGCCAAAGGATTTTAATGCCCCTCGCCGCCGAGACGTTAAGACAGAAGGAGCAGAGCAGGAACCTTAATGAGGTTACAGGGAACGATGGTGAGCTTGCAGAGGGCAATCAATGCGGGCAAAATTCGAGAGAATGTATGTTGGTTTAAGAAAGAGGGAATGTTGTTGTTCTGGACTCAGAGTGCAGAGCAAGCAACTCAGATCTCTGAGGGAAAGTGTCTCTCTACTGTTTTTGTTCTTTCTAAGAGCGAAGGCATTCATCCTGACAAAGATTACTGCCTGCTTGTTTATCCTGGGCACTGCTTATGTGAGGTTGAGCTCTGCTTCGGGAAAATTTGGGGACAAAGTTCAATTGGGGGTGGACGCAATCACATCAAGCCCTCAAGCATTGTTCTAGTACAAGCTTTGGGCGCTGCTGAAATCATGGTGCGTCCTCGAGAACGAATGCCATGTAGAAGAGGTTCTGGGCGAGGTGAGTCTTCACGCCACCCTGCAGCGGATGTACACCATCACTGTTGTTGTTGCTATTGCCACAGAAGGGCGGGAGCCACTCCTATTCAAGCCAGTCATTTCATGGAGGCTGGCAGTTCCAATGATGGAGCGCCCCTGCTTCCAGCGTTTGGCTCAGTCATTTTTACCCTTGGCAGCTCGTGGGACAATGCTGGTATTAACGCACACATCTCGGTTCTTTTTACAAAGGCTCCTGAGGAGGACGAAGAGGGAACGCAACTAGTCACAGCAGAGGTACTTCCAGAGGGCAGTAGAGAGAAACGCCCAGTCGTGCAGCCGACATTTGCAAAGGGAAATCCATAGAAGAAGCTTCAGCAGTCCCCTACCCGACTTCAAGAGCAGGAGAAGCCGGCCACATCGCAGGACCTTATGGCAATGTGGGCAGGCATCCCAAAAGGCCAAGGCTGGAGCAGAATTATTGAGGAAAAACCTGAAGATTAGTCCCCAGTGGCACACTCTGTCATACATTTCTCTCTCTCAGGTCTGGTATAGGTTCTGGGTCTCAGTAGGGGCCTGGATTAAGCTAAATATATATGTTTGTATCTTTTCAGTTCTAGTTTATGTTCATGTTCACTATAGTATGGGCAGTAGGCCTTGCAAAGTCTGTAACGCGTCTGTTTGTTTGATGCCCCTGCGCGGGCCGTTTTCGTATGACGTGGAAACAACTCTGTGTTTTATCATGTGGGAAGTGCTGCCCCTACGAGGGCGAATTCTGAGTCAAGTAAAGCCACCCAAGGTGCCACAGGAGGCCCTGGGAAGCATCTCTTTTTTATTATAATGTTTACCTGTATATAATATAATAGATTAGATAGCTTTGCCGAGAAAAAAAAAACAATAGTGGGCTTCTATGGGGCACAACATAAACAATAAGGGGGCTACACTAACAACAATAATAACAGGCTACACTAGTATTATAGGGACCTAATAAAATTGATAGAAAATAATGGAGATATTAAGAGAAATTCATTATTTATTTAATTGGTAAATCTATGGCAAACAGTTAAATTAAAAAGCACATTAAGTGATCCCAAAAGTTGAGTATGAGGGTAAAAAACATTCTAGAGGATAATTTGTTAGTCCTTTTATGGGAATCTTAAAGTGAAGAATCCAACACAAGGTTCATCTCTTTCAACCTAAAATTGTAGAGCATGCTTTAAGTATTAGAAGGAAAGTTGAAAGTAAAACTATGCTACTAGAAGAGCGGTCACCAACAACTATGGAGAATATTAAACTAACAACTATAGTGAACATCAAGCTACCTCTCTAACCTTAGTCAAGGTTGGCATTTCAACAAATGCATAAGAAAATACTACAGAAACTATGTTTCAACTATGATAAAATGTATAGTAAGGAACATAAATGCAATGAAAAAAATTTACTATACATAGACAGTGAAGAGGAAAAATATCAAGAAGTAGAACTATCACAAAACTAGAGCTAGAAAAGACTACAACAATATTTTCTCATGCATTAGCCAACATCATTACTCCACAATCCATTGAGGCATAAGGATATATCAAAAGGAAAAACGCAACAATGTTGATTAATTTAGGCAGTACCCATAACTTCATTAATTAAAAATTAGCTAAACTTATCAATTTCTTTATATTTAAAAGAATGGAATTTGAAGTAATAATTGTAGATGGATATACCCTATATTGTTCATTGAAGTTCCATACTACTAAATTGAATATGAGAGAGTATTAATTATATTTCCATGATTAAGATCCAAATCAATGGTGTTGATGTTGTATTAGGGGTCCAATTATTACATTAATTGGTACCAAAGGTCCTTAATTAATACCTTTTGAAGACATTTTCCTCATAATGGAAGAAAACTGAGCTTATAACTATCCAAGGGATGCCCTACAAAGTGTTAATCTCTAAAAACATGACAAAATTACTCTAAATGGTACACCATGGTGTAATTTTGCAATTGATTGCATTGATCGGATGTCCAAACATATATATCCTCTACTCTAGTGAATTCCAAAAATTTATCAATAATATCTCTAAGGAATTTTGGAGAGATTCCTGAGGGTCTTCCACCTACTGAAGATTATGACTATGCTATTCATTTGCAGCCTAGAAGTGTACCACCTAAAATTGGGTAGTATAGGTATCTATATCCACAAAAAAGTGAGATTAAGCATTTGATTTAAGAAAAAATGTAGGAAGACATTATTCAGCCTACCTATAGTGATTTATCTTCGCTAATGGTGAGGGTTACAAAAGGATGGTTAATGGCATATGTGTCCACATTATAGACAACTAAAAGATAAGTTTCCAGTTTCTTTCATTGAGGAATTATTAGATGAATTGCATGGAGAATATTTCTTTACTAAGTGGAATCTCCATTTAGGATATTATCAATCAGAATGAGCTAAGAAGAAACTCTCAAAATGGCTTTTAGAATACATGAAGATCATTATCATTTTTTAGTTATGCCATTTGTACTTACTAATGTACATTCAACATTTCAAATATTGATGAATTCTATTTTCAAACCCTTTCATAGATAGTATTTATTGATGACATATTAATCTATATGAAATCCTGGAAATAAAATTTACAACATATTAACAAGGTCTTGTTGGCATTATGGCTTAGTTGTCAGTTGCATTGTTGGTTGGAATTGATGTGAACCTAGTAGCATGAGCTGCTGGTAGCATGTGATGTAGAGGTATTAGGCTTATGCATTGGTTATAGACCTTAGTTCAGTGGTTATAGATGTTAGTCCAAATATTTCTCTTGCCTGGGGATGCCTTCGTAGGATGTGGAGCGGCTACACCTAGTTGATAGTGATGGATATTGTCAAGTCATGTTTATGGTACTTGGTGTGTGTGTGGATGGTTTTTGTCTAGTATGATGAGTTGAAGGGTCTTTCAGGGCCTATCATTGATGTTTGAAGGTTATGTAGGTATTGGAGAAGTTGTGGAGTAGTTTGATGGCTTAAGTATTAGTGTAGCTAGTGGATGGAATTTATGTCAACCTAGCTTCAATTGTGAGGATGGTGGAGTTGTGATAATTATTTTCTGGGATGTTGTAGTGACTACAAAGGGTCCTTGAGGTCTTAAATAAGGTTCTCAAAGAGTGGAATAAGTTTGGTAGTGTTCTAAGCTGAGTTGAGTAAATGTTTTCCTTATGTTCTGCCCTAGTCGCTCCCATGCAAGATTTTACATGTGAAAGAGAGGCTCTAGTAGAATTTTCACAGGCTTATCCATGTGATTGAAGGGCTCCGATTGAAATCAACTAGTGTTTTACCAGTGAATGTGGCCAAGAGATTTCTTTTCTCTGCATTCCTCACGCACATCGAGTTTTTATTTATTTTTCTAGCTTGTCTTGTTTGTGACTCTATCATGTAAAGGTTGTAGAAAGGCTATTGAGCTTATAGAACATAGTTAAAAATAGAATATTCATTAGTAAGTGAAGTTAATGGCTATATTGAGTCACGAAGCAATGAGACAGACCACTTCCAACATATGGACAAAGCTCCACTACATAATGGAAATTATTGATTTAACCATTACAAAAGATTGCAAATAGATAGATATCATGAGGTTATTGGTTGGTTGAATTGAGAAGAAAATGTGATGGTTGTGTGAGCTTGAAGAGTGTGTGTGAGAGAAGAGTGGTCTCTACAAGTTGTGTAGCGAATTTTGTAGAAAATCTTAAGTAGTTCACAATAGTAGGATATAGCAGTGGAAGTATGATTCAACCACGATTTTATGTAGAAGTATGGTGAGAGTAAGAAATGATTGGATATCATTTAATATTTGATTGCTCATTATATTTTCATAAGATTATCCTTTATGCATGCAATATATATTACTAACGGGGCTTTTGCAGTGATTAAGTGAGTTGTGTGGAATTTTTTCAGTGAGATTGTTATGTTTGTTTTGAGCCTATATTGCTAGAGGTGGTTGTGTTGTTCTAGTTGAGTAGCTCAGATTGACTCCAGTTTGAAAATAAATGAAATGAGGGTAACATAAAAGAGTGGAACGATGGCCCCAGTAAATTCAGTACAAAGAACACATTTATTCATGAGTCCAATCATAATTTGAAGAAGCTCGTTGGTTGTAGTGGCTTCCAGCATATGAGGCCCGTAGAGTCATGAGATGAGGATCAGATTTATTCATGAGTCCAATAGTAGTTGGGTGAGGCTCGTTGCTCATTGTGGTTTCCAGCGGATGGATTTCTGTAGAGTTGTGAGATGAGGATCAGATTTCTTACTAATAATAGCCATATGTATTTTCTATGTAACTAAATTTCTTGATGATTAATATAATTATTTGAGTAGTGCAGTAGTAGCAAGGGTGGTTTTCGACCTCGAGGAGGTTTTCCACCAGAAATATCGTGTGTCCTCTTGTGCATGTTTCTTTGTTTATTTCTTATGATTCTCATGCGTTTTTCTATATGATTTAATATACTGATGGGTTAATTAATGTTATGGTTCAGTAATTGGAAAAATATTTAAAATTTAATAAACATAGTCACTATTGATTCAACCCCCTCTCGCCCTCTCAGTACTGAGCACATTTCCAATAGGTCTTAAAACTATTCAAAGAGAAACAAATATATGCAAATCCTTCCAAGTGTGCCTTAGGTGTTCAAAAGAAGTTCAATATTTGGGTCATATTGTATCTCATGAAGGTGTCAATATGAACCCTAACAAAATTAAATCCATGGTGGAATGCCCAACCTCAGAAACATTGAAAAAAACTATAAATTTCTTAGGATTTATAACTTATTATTGAAAGTTTTTCATGAATTATGGCCGATAGAAGCACATCTTAGGGAATTATTAAAAAAGAAAACATTTTCTTGGACTCAACAAGAAACCAAATAATTTGAAAAACATGAGGACATGTGAACAAATTAAATCCTAGGCACACATTTGACCTCACAAAAACCATTTTTATGGATTTGGATGCCTCAAGCCATGGAATTGGTGTAGTTTTAATGCAAGAAGAAAACTTCAAACCCATTTGTGAGAAAGAAATGTTGGGAATACTACATGTTAACAAATATCACCATTACTTAATAGGAAGGCTCTTGAAAGTAAAACCATATCAAAATAGTGTGAAGTACTTCTTGAAGCAATGGTTATATTAATAAGAGAAGCCAAAATGAGTTACGTAGATGCTATGTTATAATTTTGAAATCATATACAAAAAAAGAAAACTAGTATTTTGGTAGACACACCTTTAAGGAATGACTAAGAAACAAAGGGTTCATTATTTATATATCTACTTCGCAAATTGGTTGTGTGGAAGAAACTAGGATAAAATGGAAGCAACATGATAAGGTATGTAAGATCATTCAACAAAAACAAGAGGACCGAAGTGTATCAAATAAATTTATGTGGAAGAATGATCTCCTGTGTTATGAAAATGACTTATTACATGTCACAATTCATATCCCAAATTCAATTTCCTTTTATAATTGCACACCTTATATAGGAGGAAATTCAATGTTCTTGAAAAATTAAACATATCAAGGAGGAAGTTCTTAAAATTGACATTGAAAATTTTGCAGTTGAATGTGTAGTCTAACCATAAAATAAGGGAGATACAATCAAGATACTGTGTCTCTATTGATTGTTGAATTAGATATTTATCCATTTGGGGTGGTGATTCTAACTGGTATATGGGCTTGGTTTCCATCTAAAGAATTTCACCTCATAAGGAGACTTTCTAATATGATTCCCTAAATCTAAATGCAACCTAAGCTAATATGTATACAACCCAAATAACTATTGTATAACTAATATAAAACTAACTCCTTCAACTTATCTCGATTAAGAGAGGAAATAATCATAATCTAAACCAACCGCAAGCTGAATGGACTAGGATTGAATCTAAGATGAAAATAAAATGATAAATCACATAAATAGTTCATATGATTTACAGAAATTTGGATATGTGCATATATGATTATCTAAATAAATATTTACTAGAATCATGTAGACACCTAATTAGATTCAAATGTCACTCATTGAATTTAGTATTAAGAAGAATTATTGCATCATATAATTAGTTCATATGAAACAAAAGTAGTAAGAATAAAAACAAGTATGCAATTAAATTATAACTATTTATCACCCTAATGGGGTTGGCTAACCCAAGGGAATTGGAGGTTGTGCCTGGCCTCCTCCCAAAATTCCCAAGCGCATGCCATGCAAGAGGAATGCATCATAGGGTATGCCACAACCGATCCATGTGAAATAAACTAGTCGTGCTAGTTCGCATTTAAGCAGAGGTCAATGGGAAATGGGTATTTTACAGAATTCGATGGGCATTGTAGTGATACTCTAGTGATTGTAGTTTAGGGTGCGTGACTCAGAGTGATGCATTGTTGATGAGTATTGGAGCGAGGATAACGAGACTCGATGTTCCTTGGGTTATGATGGACGTGGAATGTAGTTGTAGAATGGGAGTTTTCATCCTGTTAGTGTCAGTCTTTCCAGCCTTCCTCCAGTGATCAAACATGCTCTTACAAAGTGATTTTGAAGTGTCAAGGTCAAATTTTGTCATTTGAGTGAGTCTTCAAGCAAAATTTGGTCACTAGGCATTAGGTCTACGGTTTGCTCTCACTCTTTTCAAAGTTTCCCAAAGGCCCATCCATGTCATCATTCAGCTGATTCTATCATCATTCATAGGGTTTTGATTATCATCGCAGTGTCTAATGAGTCATCTTACACCTTGTCCATGCTTCAGTTGCACCTAAGCAAGGTCATTTCCCTCTCCTAGGGTTTTGAAGGCAATTTCTCTTGGGTGGTCAAATCATCGGCAAAACTTGTATCCTGATGTTCATACACCTACCCCTATCCTTAAAGTACTTTACCAAATGCTTCCCATCCCTTAGATCTGCCAAATTCCTCATTTTCGCACAAACCCTAGTTTCTAGCTACAACTTGGCAATTTTCTAGGTTGAGCCTGTGTTTTGCCCTTTTCGACCCCTTCCCCTCACTCAATCTCTAAGATTCCACTTTCCCCTACTTCTTAACATCCCTCCCCACTCCCAAAAATTTCCCCAAGAATTTAGAAGCCCCCTATCCCCTTCATTTCGCTCCATTTCGACAAAATTCCTTGTTTCACACATCGGCACAAGTCGCACTCAAATGATGTTTTAGAGCAATAAAAGATGAATTTTGGAAAACTGAGAGAGGTTTTTGTCCATAACATGCCAAATAAGAAAAACCTCCTTCATGTTTTTCATAAGTGTCATGGTTTTAGAGAAATGTCAAAATTGCAATCGCTAGATCCAAGGCGGTTGGCTAAGGCACTAAAACGGAGAAAGAGGCTCGATCCACTCCATATCTTGGCAGAGGCATCCCTCAAAGATCATTGCACTCACTAGCATCAGCTACAGCACAAATCCCAAAAAATTTTGAGAATTTCGGGTAATTTTGGAATTTTTTTGGAAATTTACAGGTTTTGGCTTCTCAACGGGTCTCACCCCCGATGAGATCCTTTGTCATCGTAGCTCCGTTTTGCAAAAACTCAGCATTTTTGGATTTTTCATGTAAAGTTACATATTCCTATGGATGGATTTGAGTTTTTATGGAGTTCTAGGCCTCCAAAAGGTCAAAATACATGAAACATTTCACTTTCTGCCCCTTTTCTGAGTTGCAGAAGCAGTCTTGGGAGAATTGCGTTTTGACTGGGCAAATGACCTCCAAATTCCAAAATTCCAGTTGGGTTGGAAGTTATACTCACAGAACTTTCTAACGCGCTATCCGGAACCCAATTCTGATACCGAGAAGGCCTCCAAACAGAGCTCCAACGTGCGCGACCCGTTGAGAAAAGGGGCGCGACCCATTGAGGAAATGTTGCCAGATTTGACCAGTTCAGCCCAGAAATTCCAGTTTTGACCTTTTTAGACTTTCTGAGGTTAATGATGATCTTAATGGATGTAATTGTGACACTTTTTGGATACTTTTACTCTTGTTTAACTCTT
>APFE031318560.1:39857-56625 GCA_000404065.3 Pinus taeda
TATATTAAAATAGAAAAATAAAATGGATCACATAAAATTATATATTGAAATAGAAATAAAATAGATCTACATCAATAAACCTTGCTAAGGAAATAAAATGGATCCACATCAATAAGCCTTTCTAAGGAAATTAAAATGGATCCACATCAATAAGCCTTGCTAAGGAAATAAAGTGGTTGCTAAAGAAATAAAATAGAAATAAAATGGATCCATATCAACAAGCCTTGCTAAGGAAAAAATAGTACATAAGCCTCGCTAAGGAAAAAATAAAATTAAAATAGAAATAAAATGGATCCACATCAATAAGCCTCGCTAACGAGAAAATAAAATTAAAAATTAAAATAGAAATAAAATGGATCCACATCTATAAGCCTCACTAAGGAAAAAATAAAATTAAAATAGAAATAAAATGGATCCACATCAATAAGCCTCGATAAGGAAAAAATTATTTTCCTCAAGTATATATTAAAATAGAAATAAAATGGATCCACATCAATTGCTTATTTAGCTTGCTAAGGAAAAAATAAAAGAAAATAATACATAAACAATGTAGCCAACTGAAGCTGGATCCACATCAATTGCTTACTTAGCTTGCTAAGGAAAAAATAAAATAAAATAATACATAAATAATGTAGCCAGCTGAAGCTGGATCCACATCAATTGCTTACTTAGCTTGCTAAGGAAAAAATAAAAGAAAATAATACATAAATAATGTAGCGAGAGGAAGCTCAAAATTCTAGCCATTCGATTCTGGAAAAAATAAAAGAAAATAATAAAATTATATATTAAAATAGAAATTCTAGCCATTGGATTATGGATATATTAAAATAGAAATAAAATGGATTCACATCAATTGCGTTTGTTAAAGAAAAAATAAAAGAGAATAATAGAGGTATATATTAAAATAGAAATAAAATGGATCCACATCAATTGCTTACTTAGCTTGCTAAGGAAAAAATTAAAAAAAAATAATAAAAGTATGTATTAAAATAGAAATTCTAGCCACTGGATTCTGGAAAAAAAAGCTATATATTAAAATAGAAATAAAATGGATCCACATCAATTGCTTACTTAGCTTGTTAAGGAAAAAATAAAAGTATATATTAAAATGGAAATAAAATGATAAAATGGATCCACATCAATTGCTTCCTTAGCTTGCTAAGGAAAAAATAGAAGAATATAATAAAAGTATTTATTAAAATAGAAATAAAATGTATCCACATCAATTGCTTACTTAGCTTGCTAAGTAAAATTAAGTGCCAAAATTAAGTAAAATTACATGCCATAAGTAAAATTGCATGCCACTTGGATCAATGAAATGTATTAAGTCACCTTGCCATGTTTTAACAATATAAAACTTGTCCATAACTTTTGATTTTGCAGTCAAAATGAAAAAAAATTATATCACCAAAAATCTCCTGAAGGGAGGGGAATGATAGAAATGTCAAAAATAGAAAGTTATTGAACCTCCGAATCACTAAAAACAACAAACCAAATGAAAATTAAAGTAATATTTTCAAATTTTATATGTGGGGCCTTTATTTTTTGAGAAAAATTAAGGGCAATTGTTAAGGCCTCAATAAATAATGACACATTGAGATGAAAAATTTATCTTTATTGTTAATATAATGGGGCTTAAGCTTACCAGAAAAGAAGTAATAGGTTTCACAAGATTTCTAACATTGCACCATATTTTATGGGTACCTCATAAGACAAATTAAATATAAATTCTAAAGGTTTGAGCACTTGACATCTACTTAGTCTTTAAATAATGAATCGAAAAATAGGAATATTTATTTTACATTTTTCTCATACTATTGAAAAGAAAAGGCACAACCATGGAGTTTTATGATCAGTAAACATTTATTAGACATATATTTTATCTGTTTTTCTTGATATTTCTTTGTTGTCCATGAGCATCCATAGCCATAACCAAGATATTGCAGTACAATACAAGAATAGTCAAGCTACTAGTGAGCGTCCATTGCCACAACAAGTTTACTTGTACTTCCCACATTAACACTACTTCCAACTCTCTTGTACTATAACTGCAACCTTTAGATTTGATTAATTGTGAATTACAATATCTAATTAGGTGAAGAGAGCAGGGTGGTACTAGTAATGCTCTTATATAAATTTAAAGGAAATAGAATGAATAATTTATAGCTTTACCTCCATTTTTCTCTTAATCTGTCAATGTAGAGGATTTATATGTGGTGGGATAAGGTCTGGGATTCAAGGAGAAATACTAAGGTAAATCCTTTCCTCGATTAAAAATGAATCATAATATTTGAAATGTGTCTTAGTGTTCCTCCATAGTCACTAATAAATGCAAGAGAATGGGAACTTGACAAATATACGTTTAGATAAATAAAACTCCAATTGTAATGATAGAGTATGGATTCCATTTGTGTTTCCTTGAAGTGATTTCCCATATAGAACTTGAAAACTCAATGAAATCAAAATTAAAACAAAGAAAATGTTCAAAGCTATTGACATAAGCTCAAAGGGCTATGAGAAACAAAGAAATGGAAAATCCTCCCGATGCCCCATTTATAATGGAAGAAATTAAAATCATGCTAACAAAGTTCAGAAGTTCAAAAAAGGGAAAATGAAGGTAAGTAAAAGTCTAAAATCCTATTAAAACATTAAGGTAGGCCATGAATATAAAAAAATCTCAATCAACACATATTTTATTGTATCATAGTTTAAAAGTGGAAAGGGATAATTACACCGTTAGGGATATATTGAATGTAAATTTAAACTCCTCATAAAGTATAAAACATTTTTTTTGGTATAAATACCCACTTTCCTTTAAATTAATATTTAAATATACTTTATTGTTCATGCCTTTATTCAAAGCAAATAGTATAATCAATCATTAACATATTGCATGAACACTTTAATTAAAATGGAACCCAAACTGAAGACCACTTGAAATCTTTTCTAACAATCTTTAAATTATTACAATGATAGAGGTAACTACCTCTCAAGACACCAATCCTCCAGAGGCATCGACTTACTTTTTTGTATGCTCCAACTTGTTAAGAAGACGGGGGCATCATTCCTCAGTAATATGTAACTCAACTATAATTTTTGTTCAACATTACAGAAATAGGCCTTCACAAACTACTCTCTTATTCTTTTTCAAGGATTTCTAATCATAGTGAAACTACAAGAAAATATCTTAAAACATTGTCTATTTATCCCTCTCAATAGTCTCCTCATCTTAAATCTTGATCATGTTCAGGTGTGATTTTAGTCCTAAAACAAGGTTGAATTCAGTTATGTTGCAGCCCTCTCTAAGACCAAGGACTCGGTCTCCTCAAACCTTCAGGTGCATTGTGGCTTGGCTAGCTCCAAGACCATCAATTAGGCTAAAAAACAAATACTTTGAAATTATCCTCAAAAGAATGCCAAAAGAATTTCTTATAACTCGGGTAGGAGGAATGCTTTGCTCTTCCTAAATTTAATCATTTTCCTAGACCTTTTCTTGTCTAGGTTCATAAGGAATGACCCTTATATCTATGTACTTCTTCTCCAAGATTAAGATAGAATAAGTAGTTTGATGTGTGAGTTTAGATCTCTTCCACATAACTTTTATTTATAGCACTTTTGAGGCATCTAAGATAGGGGATAACATTAGCATAAACTTGTGCTAATGGTAAGATATGTATAATATATATGCCTTCAAAAGTCCATTACTACTCAACTGTGACGAGTTAGAAAGTGGGTCACCTACTGTTGCAAATGTATTAGAATATGCCATTTTATTAGGTAACATTTCCTTCCATTTGGACTTCATTTGACAACAATACCAACCTTTTTCAATAAAAATATAGGGCTAAAAGATTTTCCCCACGATGACATATTTTCTCGAGCTTCTACTCCATAGAAAAAAAATTCTTGGGATAAGCTTCTCTATAAGGGTTATGTTGGTCTCTCACTATGTTTCTTATGTTGAGCCAGACAAGAAAACTATGCACGTCCTTTCCAATCTTACTTTCTAGCCCAGGATCTTCAAAACTAGTTCTTCAACCTCCTTACATAATGTTTTCAACCAGAGACATTCCCCTTGGACTTTATCAGTAATGACCTCTTTCTCACTTCTACAATCCTATTCTCAATAGATCTTGGTTTCTTAACCTGAATTTGTCCTTTGGATTCTTTGGAAAGAATTCAATCAAAGTATCTTTTGTAACTCTTAAAATTTGAACCTATATGTTTGGAACACCTTTCTTTATAATCTCAAAGAAACTATTCTTATCTCCATTTGGTCGATCTCAAGCAGGAAAGTCTAATACTCTAAGGCACCTATTCTCATTGCCCTCAATCTAGCCTCTTCCGTTTCTCAAATCATATCTCTCCCTCCCTCATTGATTCCCTCATCCCCCTTGCACTAGTATTCCCCTACTCTTAATATTATCAAACTAAACCTCAATTGTGCTACCAAGGGAATTCATGGTACTGTAGGCTATGGGGTACTCTTTTGCTAAAAAAAGAAAAAATTATTCATCTATAATTTAGTTACACTGGCCACAATAGTAATAATGAAGCAGAATTCAAAGCTCTTGAAATGTAGGTGAGAATTACCTCCACCCTCAATTTCTCTCGCCTAATCATCAAAGGTGACTCTCATCTTGTTATTTTGTTGATTACTAATCTTGTCTATGGATCCTGTTATGTTATAATTCTTAAAATATGGATACTTGAAGGCTATTTGAATCTAATTGAACAATTCCTTCCTCGAATCATTATTACACTCACACACATATCTGCAAACCATCTAATTGATTCATAGATCGATTAGCCAACAAAGGTTATTGTATGTTCAACTAATCTTCTTCCTTTGCCTCTTCCTCATTAAGAAGGGAATGCCATGAAATATCAACTCAAGATATCAATACATCGATGTGGATGTCAAGGAATGAAATAAATGGGGTTGGACTATAGTTGTGTTTTCCTTTACTTTCATGCTCAATTTAATTTTCTTGATAGTACAAACTGTGCACTTCAACAAGGATTTTATTTTTGTTTCTTGTTGTTGGTCTCCCTTGAGTCGACTAACAAATTGTTTTAATCTCTGTTTTTCATGGGCTTTCCTAAAATATTGCAAGTTCTTGACTCTCTACTTTACAGCCTTTTGTTTCGTTTCAAGGGTGGCAAGCCACATAATGTAATTTTGCTAAACTTATGTAAATATTTCTATTCTTTTTGTAAGTTTGGCAACAATAAGGCAACATCGTGGTCATGTCCAAGAATAAGACTAGAGTAGGACGGGGAATTGAAATAACAACTTAACATCTAGGAGTGCCTTAACAATGCACCTGAGTATCGTTTATCAAAAATCATATAGACATGTAAATCTTTTTTATCGCAATAAAAAGATGACTTAAAATAATAAAATCTCATATTATATTCACCATTAAATAGTTTATTTTTTTAATGGTTTGAATTCTCTTTAAAATTTGACAATAATTTTTATTATTATTAAATTAAATAATTTTTATTTATTTAAAATATATTTATTTAATACATAAGTAACTTTAGTAAAGTTAAATTAAATAAATTTACGGCATTCAACTTAAATAGATTTATGTGATTCCCAGAAAAACAACCTAAAGCAAAATTAAGGCTCCCCCACACATATATATAAAAACAGAAAAAGGCCAAAACAAAACAGCATAACCAAGTGATGTTCAGTTCATTAAAGTCATATATATAAATGAATAAAGCCCAAAGCACAATGGCATAACTAAGTGATTTTTGGTTCACTAAAGTCCACCCCACATGTTCAGTTCTGGTTATAGCCATCACGTACCTATATCTGCTGTTTAATCATGCAAACTCTACCTCATTGACATGCCTTCTCTGATGATAGACATGAGTAATCAACCATACATACATGCCTACTTCGATCATCTATACTGTAGTGAAGTTGCAAATTCATTCCAAAATCATTGGAATCTATCGTTGATAAACAACCCACCTGGGATGTGGTCGAGACACAACTCACTCATGGTTGTAGAATAAAAAAATTTGTTCGACATCTATGTCTCAACAATTTGAGTTGTATTTGAAATGTCTCACCATCCTAAGAAATCCTAAAACTATAACCTCTCTGAATTTTTTGGATGCATATGAAAACATTCCATAGCTATTTCTAATTTATAATACCTTTTCTACGCTAGTTTTCTCTTCAACTGATATTGCTTTATGACCATTGTCCACGCAGGGAATATGTCACGGATTCTCCATTTTTTTCGGGTATCTATCAGCCTCATCATCGAAAAGAACCCTTGAAAGAATAAGTGAAGGACAAAAGGTTTCGATTACATATCACTGAGATGGATTGTGAGATTTATTAGTTATTCAATTTGAAGAGAAGGTTTTAATTTCAATTAAAGGGTCATATTAAAACTTGGAAAGCTTCACGCGCTCAAAATGCTCGACATGAAACCACACTTCCAAGTTCTGGACATTAAGGGCAGGAGCGTTGACAGAAATGAGAGGAAAAACTGTTATCTAGATCAGGAATTTATCAAATTGAATCTCACAAAAACAAGGAAACATTGAAGAATGAATGTGTTTTCCAGTGGGTTTGGACGCCACTAAAATTATCAAGGCCAAAACTCTTGCCAAAACCTTCATGAACGGGTATGGATCCATTTATACAAGAAATAATAATCTCACGGCATCATTATATTAAATCCCATTGGACACACTCAAGGCTTGGCATAATCGATTTTTTTTTAAGAGATCTATGGTTATTTTTCTCCACATATATACATGCAAGAATAGTTTTCCAAGCTGACCTATCTAGGTAACTAGATATTTGGTTGTCAAACTGGATGGAGAGATGGAAGAAAAAGACCATCTCATTAGTAACTATATATGTCACACACTACCTAATCTAAACAAAATCATATTAATTATAAATTGTGCCCATCATCTGATCACCGCACACAATAACATATTGTCATCCTCCATCCTCTCTTCCCATTAAATATTAATTATCACACATCGACATCACCTCATCACCACAACAATAATATATTGTCACCCTGTCCTCCTCCCATTAAATATCAATTATCACACATTGACAAACGAACCATCTTTTGTCCCTGGCCTCTATACCAAAACATTTGCAAATGGCACTTGTTCATTCCATTAAATCCCTTCCCCAATCACTATAAAAATATGGCGAGACTTACCATAATAATTGGTGAAACTTTGATATTTACATAGAAGAGTACTCTGAATTTATACATTGTTAAAACGATTTTAGAAAGGAGAACAAGACAACCCAGGGATAACCGGAAATTTATCCTACAACCCTTCCCACAACATTTTGTTATATATATATTATATATATATATATATTTAACTATATAAATAAAAATTAACTTTTTTTATACCTAATTTTCTCTTCGCAAATGTTCAATTTTTACCCGTGTGATCTATATCCAAATCCGTCAATTGTTCTCAACTTCTTATGGCTTTTTATTATGCACATATTTGAAAGACTATCCGGCGATAAGGCTTGGAATTTCAAATAATTTTTCCTGTTAAATGAAAATTGAGAAGATGTGTGTTTGTTTTCATACTTGTGGATTTACGTTTATAAGTAAATTTATGGCTGTCAATTTTTTCTCAATTTGAGGTTTTCAAAATTTTATTGGTGATATGCATTGCCTATCGCAAAGAAATCAAATTGGGCAACTACCAAAATATTGCAAACATTAGACAGGTCTTGTTTAGAAAACACATGCTAGGTCCCATAAGCACCATGGAGATGTACTATCCATCTTATCATCTGTTGAGATTCTATACAACCTCAGAAAGCTATAAAACAATAAGCAACTCTAGCATAGGAAAACAATCAAATCCAAAACAATGTTTGAAGGAACATTCACCTAATATCCCAGCCTTAAGGCACCCCTCAATCACCTTGACATACCGTGACTTTCATTGCTTGAAAGAAATTATGCAAGATACAAAAAAATGAAGCTATGTTCAAGACTAGGATTTAATCAAACGCTATTTGCAAAATTCTCATAGCTCACTAATACAATGGTAAACTATGTAAAAAAATGTTCTTAAAACAAAACTAAAGGATGTAAGTTGTAAAGGATAAGTCTAGTTTTGATTTCAGAATCCAAGCCCAAAACCCAAAACAATGCCTGGTCGAATCATTAGCTATTATTTCCAGCACATATTTTACTTAATGATCAAACTCTTCTGAAAGACCAATTGAATCCAAGGCTGAAATTTTCACTCATGTAAGGAAAAGGAATCTTTCCTGGGTAAAGCGAAAGTAGTTATAGTTTTGCATTTGTCATTAAATGGATCTAAGCATGCCACCTTTGAATTGAAAATATGAATTAGATCATGCCTGAAACTCTACAAAAGAGCTTTAAATTGTGGTCATCTTTTGCCATGTTGCTCATTAGGAATGTCCTGTGGCTAAAACTTGCTTTGAAATGTGCCTCATCTAATCAAGTTCACAAAATAGACAGAGTTTTACATGAAAATATCTTGTTATCAAAATACATACCAGAATCGAAATTGTGTTTGAGGATGTGAAACCATCTTTCCTTAGTGTTGTCGATTCCCTATAATGTTGAAGCAGTAGAATATGCAGTTGTAATACGCTGGTGATTCACTAGATGAGTTATGGTGATTTCCTTCAGCACAATTTTTTTTGCAAGTTTGAGAAAATGTAACTAATGCAACTTATGGAGTGGGGGAAAGAACAATGACAATATTCCTTGCACACACGACAACAGTGATGAGAAGTGCCTTTTCGGATTGAGTGAAGTCAAAAGATCGTGATTTAAGACCAACCAGAGATGATCGGACTCACACAAGATGAAGCCCTATTATCCGAAGAAATAGATAGATGTCTTTCATTTGATGGGTTCTAGAGGAGTATAGTTCCATGAAGAGAAAAAAATTACCTTTGCTATGGGTAAGACCTAGACCGCCATAGCGAAGGGAAGGCAAGATCATACTAGTATTGATAGTAAGAATGAAGATAAGGGATTTATCAACAATAATGGGTAAATATCCAAAATTCTAAGTGCTTGCATTAATCACTTTTGTTGGGCTTCATGGAGAAGCTCCTCCCCTCGCTATAAGTAGAGTCCCTCCTTTACTGATAGTTATATACCTGATCATATATATGACCTTTGCTTTCTTTCTTATGACCTCTACTTGCTTTCTAATAGGTCTTGGGATCGAAGTAGAGGTACATAGTTCTTCGCCATAAAAAGCTGTGTTTTTCAGTCTGTCGACCACCACAACATATAATCATTCATTCCATAAAAAAGGATTGAGTGCTATCTTCAAAGACTAAGCTTTATTTACGCAATACTCACATACGGTTTTCCTCTCCACTCAATTAAAGAGATTTTTCTAGTTCCAAACCTTGTTGTCAGGAGGCGCGTAAATGGTTGGTGGCATATTAAATGGTTTGAGTCTTGAGATCCCTTGAAGATATGAGAGGGGGGAAAAATTGAAGAGAACAAAATGTGGAACAGAGGACTTACTCTTCTCAGTATTATGAATCATTTAAATAAGATTACATTGGAAAAATTAGTAACAAATGACTCGAGTTAAACTCGACTAAACTGGACTTAACTAATATTGAACTGGGACACTTGGAGGGACGGTCTTGACACCTAACAAGTGGTTGGGATTAGATTCTCCAACGCTCCCCCTTAATTACAACCACATAAAAAAATTGATTAAGATACCTGTTGGTTTATGTCTCAGCTAGGTTTACAATTTAAAAATAAATTGTTTTTCTTCTTCTCTTCTTCCATATTTTGTAGCCTCTATATTGTTTCAGCCTTTTCTTCTTGTTGTAGGCTTCAAATTTTAGTTTCTTCATTTGTTGCTGCAGGTCTCCCATTTTTTCACGCTGTCTAAGTATATCATGAACTTCTTCAAAGACTAACTTGTATGTGGGCTGCTGACACACATTATCTTTTGTAGTGTTGTTTTCATCATCATTTTGCTACAACATAAGATTATAATAAAATAATATTTTTTCAGGACTCTAATACCTGAAAATTTCATTTATTTTCTCATCATTGATGTTGTCTTCAACATTCATTTCTATAGCTTCTATGTAGACCTCATCTAGACATGGTGTTGCAATCCATGCTTCAAGTAAATTTAACTCTTCTTCATAGTCATTTTGTGTACCTGCACATTGGAAATCAACATTAGAATTAAAAATATTTGGAGAACCACATTGGTTATGTTCCTTCTGCTCTGCAATGAGAGCTTTTTCCTGTTGCACTTCTTTCTCAGCTACTGCTTCCACATCTGCCTCTGTTTTCTCTTTCTGGGCTTCCTTCTTTGCCTCTTCCTTTGTTTCTGTACTAACCTGTGCTAGTGCAAACATGTTGTCTTCAACTGTCTCACCAAATAACATCATGTCAATATGATGTTTCTGTTGCATTACGTGCAACCATTCATCACTACCCAACAATTCTTCATCAAAAGTTACATCAGAAATATTAATTAATGTATTCACCATAGCACTGACTGCTACAATAGCAGTTTCATTGTCCTTAACAAGCTTTGTTGTTAGTTTTACCATATCTTCATCAGCAAGCTCTGTTGTTTGATTTACCAAATGTTCATCAACAAACTCCATTATTGGAATCATCATATTGTCATCAACAAGCTCTGTTGCTGGAATCACCAAATTTTTGTCCACTTGTGGTTGTGCACAATGGGGTTCGTGAGAATTTATGTGCTCCTTCTCTTCTGCTTCTGCAACCTCTTCACAGACATCATCCACTTGTGACATAGCACAGTAGGATTCAACAATCCTTTCATCTCAATGTAGATCCACCTTCATCTTAAACTTTAGTGCTCCCCCTTGCACCAAAACATCTCTCAATAGTATCCCAAGCCTCCTTTGTTGTTTTGGCTTCTAAAATCATGGGAAGAATGCTTGCATCAACAGATTCTTCTATGCAAGGGAATTCTTTTGCCTCTTCACATCCATATCTAAAAATATCTCAAACATCTCATGTAGTCTCTTTGATTTTCTCAGCCTCTTGGCTTTTCCCATTTGTTGAGCACTAACTGACGACAAATCAACAAGAAAAATAAACTGTAGATGACATCACATCTAACTTCAATAAAAAAACCCCTCTTCTTCTTGGCTTCCACAAACAAATGAGTCTACAAATTTTCACAAAGACGACGCTTTCACAAAAGCTTTTACAAAACAAACCACAACCCCTAGAGTGGAGAAAAATGCGCCTTTTTTTAAATCTCTTTTTCTAACAAAAAGAAATGCAACACCCATTTTTTCAAATTCCATCTTAAAAGAACCTTTAAACAAAAGAATATAGCACCCCCTTTTGTTAAAAAATTCTTCTTTTAAAAACCCTCTTCTAAACAATTTGATGAACATATAATGCTGTCAAAACCTTTTTAAGAATTCATGTATGCCCTCTTCGATCACCTCTGACAAATCTGATAAAATATTGCATGGGCATTTTCAAATAATGTAATTTTTTTTCAAACTAATACAATGCACTTTTCATTCACATGTGTATTTTATATAAGCTCAAACCTTTGACCATTCACGTTGGAATATCAAACCACATTTCATTGGAAACCATAAACATGCGCATTTCGCTTGACCTCAATTTGCTGGAACAGAATTTGGCCAATGCCCTTTAAAACGCGTTAGTCTTCACATGCGATTCTTTGTGCTCCTTTTCTGCTACATCATCTTCTTCCATCAGTGGCACTTGTGCATCAATTCTTTTGTCTACAGTTCCATTCCATGACTCTTGTTCCTTGAACACAACATCTATGCTAATTATGGTCTTCTTTGTGACATGGTTATACAATTTGTAAGCTTTTGATTGCTCACTATAACTAATGAATATGCATTTTTCACTTTTATCATCCAATTTGCCTCTTCGCTCCTTAAGCACATGTGCATAAGCTACACATACAAATACTTTGAGATGAGATACGCTACAATACATACCTAACCATTCTTGTTCTGGTACTCTGTTCATCACACTCTTTGTAGGAGATATGTTTATCAAATAAATAGCACATGCAACTGCTTCTGCCCAATACTCATTAGACAAGTTTCTACCTTTCAACATGATTCTTACCATGTTTATAATTGTCCTGTTCTTTTTCTCTCCTACACCATTCTGTTGTGGTGTGCACCTGGTTGTAAATTGTCTTCTGATCCCATGTTATTTGCAGTAATTATGGAATGCCTTTGAGTCATCTTCTCCACCATGATTTGATCTCAATACCTTGATTTGTCAATCACTTTGGTTCTCTACTAAGGCTTTTAATTCTTTGAACTTTGCAAAAGTTTAAGACTTCTGCTTCAAGAAGTAAACCCAAGTCTTTCTGCTGTAGTCATCAATTAAAGTGAGGAAGTAGCAATTTCCACCAATCGACTGTGTCCTCATAGGTCCACACAAGTCTGTATGCACACTACGCTCAAAAGGTTGCTTTGCTTTGTATGCAACTCCCTTTGGAAAACTTTCACGATGTTGTTTTCCGAAGATGCAACACTCACAAGTACTAGCAGTTTCTTTGATGGGAGGTAATCCTCTCACCATCTATTTCTGCTACAACAATCCTAAACTAGAAAAGTGGAAGTGTCCAAATCGAAAGTGCAATAACCAATAACCATCAAAGCATGCAACTGTAAAATAACTCACCTGACCACTATAATTCAAAATTAGAGGAAAGAGTTTGTTCCTCGTCATTTGCACCTTTGCTATCAGCGGCTTGCTTGGGGGCTTGTCATATATAACACATTCTTGATCTTGAAAGATAACTCTATATCCTTTCTGTGTCAATTGACCAACACTTTACAAATTATGTTTGAGACTAGCAACATAATATACATCTAAGATTGTCTTCGGCTCCCGCTGCTTGGTCAAAATGTTGACCATTCCTTTGCCATATATTTCCACAGTCTTGTCAGTCCCCAACTTTACCTCTGTTTTCACAAATTGATCAAAATTTGCAACCAAATCCTTGTTGCCTATCATGTGGTTACTACAACCACTATTTAACAGCCACACACTAGCAGAAGTTTCATGCATGGTATGCAAGCTAGGAGCATGGAGTTAATACTCTCTGTAGTGACATTAGCTCTTTGGTTCCCTTGATCGGCTATCTTCTTCATGCAATCACGAGCATAGTGACCGAATTTCTTGCAATAATAACATGTCACCTTTGATTTGTCAACTCTTTGATTATTGTTGAAGCTTCTGTAGTTGCTTCAACTTTCATGTTCATGCTCTTCTTTGCCATCTCTCTGATTACCATATCTTTCATTTCGTCCTCTGCCTCTTGATATACTTCGGCCTCGACCTCTACCTCCTGAAATAGAAACCTGACTTTTGAAAGTGGTCTCTAAAAGTGGAATCATTATTTCTATCTATCCTTGCCTCATGCGATAGAAGTGATCCCATCAGCTCATCAACTGTCAATGATGCCAAATCCTTGGCTTCTTCTATGGCTGCTACCACAACATCAAATTTGGTATACAAAGATCGGAGGACATTCCCAACCACTATTTGATTTTTTATATCTTCACCATAAATCTTTAACGAATTTACGACAGTTATGATCCAATTCATTAAAGAATTGATGTCCTCTATCTCTTTCATATGCAGACTTTCAAAATCCCTCATAGCATTGTGCAACTTAACAATATTGACCTTGGTCATACCTGTATAGTTTGTCGCCAAAGTATCCCATGCTACTTTTGCTGAAGACGTGATCATAATATTCTGGAACACTTCTCGATCCACTCCCTGCTGGATAAGCTGTAATGCTTTTGCATTCTTCTTCTTGTCTTTTTTCCATTTCGCTTTCTTTGTATTATTGAGAGCTTTTTCTTCTCCCTCATCCTTAAGTTCTGAAAACCCAAACTAGACATAATCCTAGACATCAAGTACCTGCAACATGGTTTCCATCTTAATAACCCACACATCATAATCTTTCCCTGTAAACGATGTAAACTGAGACAGGAAATTTGAGAAAACCATATTTCTTTAAACATTTCTCTTTAAAAAACCCACAAAATTCGCTTTTCAATAAAACTCTAATTTATTTATTTTTATTAAAAAAAAAAACTTTTTATGTAAAAACAAACGACACTTATTTAAAACTTTAATTAAAAAGCTCACATTCACACCCTTTTAAAAAGGTCTCGTAAAAATCTTCACGTTTAGAAAAACTTAACAACGTTATATTACGATGTGCCTTGGCGTGAATTGCTCTTCGAAATTTTTTCTTCCGCGTTCACTTTTAGTTGGGTTGACTTTTATTCATCTTACAAATTCCATTTCAAAGAACTGGAGGCTATAGCGGCGGCCAAAACTGGGGATTCTATTTAATTAGCAAACGGCTCCCGACTTCTGCGCGAACGAGTTTACCTACTTGGGCTTTCGGTCCTCGCTCCGCAGGCATCGATTCAGAATCACGGTACGTGAGTGAATGTGGAAGAGTTGTACTTCTACACGACACCTGAAGAGTTTGTCGCTTTTGCGTGGACTGGTAGGAAGATGTCAAGACTGTTCCAAAGACACTGAAGTCTTTGTTATCCATCAGTTTTCAAACCATGTAACCCATACGACACTTACATCCATGTAACCGAACGTTCCAACTTAGTGTGGGAAATAATTTCCATGCTATCGGGTCATTTATGAACCGCGGGTGTATATGCCGACCATTGGATTTTGGCTCTAGCAAAATCGAGTGGGCATATACAAACCCGATAGCATGGGATTTATTGACGGCCCCGGTTGTT
Organism: Pinus taeda; assembly: GCA_000404065.3. NCBI lineage: Eukaryota > Viridiplantae > Streptophyta > Pinopsida > Pinales > Pinaceae > Pinus > Pinus taeda. The sequence continues at coordinate 54,691 of APFE031318560.1, forward strand.
TTCGGATTCTGTACGAGATACATAATATATATTATTATAATGCAGGTTGTCGATAAATAGGCTCAATTCTGTTGGGTATTTTTGTTTTGCAATGGGAAAATACCAAAACCAGAAAAATAAAACACAGAGGCTATGGTCTGTTTCCTTTGCTCCGGGATCTTTTTGCACAGAGAAGTCTTTTTTAAAAAAAATTTACAGAGCACAGAGTATTTCTCCACCATAAAATGATTTCTATTCATTAAGCAAAAACACTTACATATTCATCCTCTTTTACTCAGAGGGATTCACCAAAACATTTTCACAAAACTTACTCTGCCTCCTATGAAATTTTACACCACTGTGTGTAAATATTTCATTTACATTCACTGCTGTGTGAAAACAAAATTACAGAGTTTTACACATTTACCTTTTCACCTGTGTGAAACAATTCATGGATTTCAACAAAACTATCCACTGGTTTTCTTCATTTACTTCTCCTCCTGCACTGCTGTGCAATCTTTACATTTCTTACATTACCAAGACAAAACATTTTTACTGTGCTGCTGCACTTTCTTTTTACATTACAAACCCAAAAGAAAATTCATGCACTTCTGTGCATTCCTCCCCTGCAATACAAAATTAATCTCTGGTCTTTTACAGGTGCTGCGGACCCTCTGTTTTTTTTTTTACTCGCTTCCGCGAACTGAACTTCACCTTCTCCCCGTGTGCAACAAAATCTCTATTACATGGAGTCAACACTCCTACTAAAACAAACGTATACCATACATTTCGAAATAATAATAAAAAACTTACATTAAATTGATGCCCATACTTTGTATTAAACCGTCATAAGAAACATTAAAAAAACATTACCAAAAATATGACAATGTATTAACTTAGGTATGGGACGGTCCATGCTGCATTTAATTTATCAGACCCGTATGTACTTTGGAAAATTTATCGGCGGTGAACCTTTCCTTGAATCGAACGGCGGAGAGAGAACACTATAATCGAACGGCGGAGGATGCATATCAGAACACCTTTGTCACGGTACTTTACACCAAAGTTGCACTGTGGTAAATCAACGGTGGTAAATGCTGGAGGTCATCGGACGAGTGAAAACAATATCGGAAGGGGTGAGTTGACTGAGCGTTACCTTCCGAAAAGTGTCAGGTGATGATGTCATGGTTGTCCACATGTCTGCGTCGGAGCACCTTCGTACGGAAACCACTTTTGCCAAAGAGCGGTGCGATGGCTTCCCAGCGGTTTAGGTTTGCTGCTGGGTGGTTTCGGGGATTGAACGGTCAGCGTTGAATGCTGGCCCGCGCGCAGCAGTGGAATTATAAATTTAACACTCCCCTTTAATTTCACCTGTTGGGCATTCGGTCATACCCAGACACTTCCTCAAAATTTCAAAGCTTTTCTGATCCAGTGGCTTTGTCAAGATGTCTGCAAACTGTTCTTGTGTCCTGCAATGTTCTAGGACAATTTCTCCATTGTTCACTAATTCTCTGATGTAGTGAAACCTTGTATCAATGTGTTTCGTTCTCTTATGAAACACTGAATTCTTTGACAGTGCAATAGCTGAGCTATTGTCACAAAAGATCACTGTCGCTTTTGCCTGCTCTTGGCCTAAGCTCCTCAACATCCTTCTCATCCAAACTGCTTGACATGCTGCTGCTGTAGCTGCCACATATTCAGCCTCTGCTGTAGACAATGCTACAATGGACTGCTTCTTAGAAGCCCATGAAATGGCTCCTGAACCCATATGAAAAACATAACCGGAAGTGCTTTTCCGATCATCAACACTTCCAGCCCAATCACTATCAGTGTATCCAACCAAATCTGAATGTTTTGAGACATTATATAAAATTCCAAACATTTTGGTACCTTTGACATACCTCAAAATTCTTTTTGCTGCTTGCCAATGTGCCTCCTTTGGCCTCTCCATGAATC
>APFE031318569.1:10298-30454 GCA_000404065.3 Pinus taeda
ACATTGAAAGGAACATAATGAAAAATCAAGCTGGTAGTCCCAGTTTTTGGATCTAGGGGAAAATCTCTGTGTATATGTGTTTTATGTGTTATGATCTCGCATTGTTTATTTTCTATGTTTTAGAATTCGTATGCAGGTAATTTTTGTACGGGTTAAAACCTACACACTGGTGCAGTCAAAATTTGAATATGAGCAGTGGATCTAAGGGCTCATGGATGAAGCCCACATGTGTCGTTAATGCTTGGCATGAATTTTGAGACGGAGATGCACTTTTCAGAAGTTGGTCATGTTAACAATCAAAAGTTGTAGAATGACAAAACGAACCTGTTGGTGTTGTGTTTGATGTGTTTTGCGCATCTAATTGAGATTTTTGACATAGAAACCAATGTAAGTCTCATTTATTATTGATTTTCCCTTTTCAATATTTGTAAAAGGGAGAACATGTATTTGCAAATATGCTTGAGTATGAGAAGCAAATTCAAATAGGATCTATGCTACTTTATGTGAGAGCCCAACCTTTTTAATTTGGGAAAAAGGGAGAATAGTTTATGCCACTTGTTTAGAGTTCATTCATTTTGTATTGTCAAAGGAGAATAATATTATAACCTTTCAGAAGTTTAGACCCATATAGTTATGCAACAATATTATCTCAAAGGTCATTTCTATAATATTAAAAAATCTTCTCTCAAATTAATCTTTATAGGTAATTTATGTTCTCTGTGGAAAGGCAAATTCGTGAGGTAGATGGGGTTTCCCAAGAATGCTTACATTCTGTCAAACCTTGAAGTCAAAGGTCAATAATGATAAAAGTGAACCTATCCAAAGATTATAATGGGGTAAGTTGGCTTTAGATTAGACTATTTTTCTTTTAAGAAAAAGTTATGGCTTTCCTATTGATTCAATCTAGTTTGAAGGTCAAAATCTTTTACATCTTTGGCAAAATGTTTGTCCTCTAAGTTCATAATTGTCCAAAAATTATTGGTGCTTTTTATTTTCTAACTACATACAATTGTTCTAATCTCACTCAACTCATATATCTACCAAAATGTTCCTAAGATAGCTATATATTTGTATAACATAAGAAAAAAATGAAAGAGAAACTATCCATCAATATTCACCCCATGAGAAAGATTGTCTTTGATCTCAACACTTTCAGACCTTGCCTATGGAGGGGAAGAAGGCAATTCCTCATTTACTTCCTCGACTGCCATCTCCTTATGAATTATCGTTGCACTCAGTTTCCCTTCATACTCTTCACTTGCTTTCATCTTTGCTCTAGTTGTTGCTAATCCAAATGAGGGTGATTTTATTTCCATCTTGAAATTTAATATTTCAAAAGTAACTTGCAATCTATCCAAATTTGATAGCATCGGGTTGATTCTCTGATTCAATAACATAAAGTGTGCTCGAGATTCTGCCAACGCCATTCCCCTTGCTCGGAAAGTAGATACATAATGAAATCCATTGATTCCATCAGCTGAGCTAATTGATCTATGATTTCATCTTTCTCAATAGTGGAATGTCACTCCATGTGAACCTCCACACCCCTAACCTTCCTTTCTTTAGAATAGATAGTAATCTAAGCCAATATTCCTAGAGAAATAGTTATGCATAGCCTCTTCATATAAAAATGTGAGCCAAACTCCCTAAGACCATATTTTGTCACAATGTTCACCATGCAATCATCATTCCCTTGCAGTTGTTGAACAAGGCATTCCATCGTAGAGTTAATTGCTCTATAACTTGCAATACATTCCATTAAGGCCAAGCAGCACAAATGTGCATGTTGCATCTCGAGAATGAGAGATCGATCACTTTAATTCCATCTATAATTAGTGACAGGATAAGCCAATAGCCATCTATCCTTCGTTGCGACACCTATTGAAAGGAGATACCAAGTGGATGCAAGAATCCAACCTTTGATTAAATGGAGGGGCTGCTACAAAATGTAAGAAATAATAAGCATGATTAGCACTCCTTTGTGGGTTCTAACATATGAACTTCAAACAACCCACCTTTTAAATCCACCATTAATATTATTTAATACCCTTGAGATCTGTATTGAAATTGGGATATCATGGAATAGGTTTAAATAGTTATGTTGTTGTCATTTTGAACCATCACTCCTTGTTTGAGGGAGACACCCCAGTTTGCAAGGGAGTCTTCCTTAAGTTTAGATGCCTCTGATCCAGGTGGATGTTGTTGGCCACCCGCTTATTCCACTTGGACCCCCACCACTGTCTCTTTCAGTTTTTCAGTCTCCTTAATTATAGCACAGTTTACTATTTTTGGCATTTTTTCAGGTCCTGAACTTTTGAAGTCGTTTTGAGGCCCTAAATGACATTTTTTGGAAATATCGGGCCCAACACTTAATCATTGTTGGCTGCTCAAAAGTTGTATTCCTCAAGTATGTATTTCTAATGAGGTTTTGTGCACGTCAAATAGAGATCGTATGGAAAAGCTACGACCCTGGGAATTTTATGTACCAATTTACCCAAACGAGGCCCATAGTTTTGTCGCTTCATCTCCTAGGGTTTGATTTTTGGATGTTTATGGTTTTCCATTGTTTCTCAATAATAAATAAGCCTTTGAGCCTCATTGTAACATAGCTCAAAAGCATATAGCCACCACATCTCTTCTCAGATATAATTTATCATCGCTCGAGCTACTTTATATCCATTCCATATGTAAACATATTTCAGTTCTTTGATATTAATGAAATGAAGTTTTATTTCTGCCACATCTCTGTGTTCATGTTTATATTTGTATTTTTTTGTGTTCCTGCATAAGTCCAGATTAGTGGTATCATAGTGGTCTTCTCTCTCTGTTTTTCTTTGCATGTCCCCAACGAGGTTAGGGTATAAGGAGTTAGGGCTTGAACTGGTAGAACCTTTCCAAGACCAGCCTTGCGGACCCCGAAGGCCTCCAATGGCACAAGAAAATAAAGATGAGGTAGCAGGAGATCCCCTTAAAATATTTCTCAACAAATCCCTCGACTAACAGAGGAACATGATGATGGAAACCTTTGCCCAGATCCTTCAAAAAATGCCCAGAGGCGACACATCTTCATCTGGTAGCCACGCTGGAGGCACCACTCTCTTCAAGGTAAGGGTCAACTTTGATATTCCCATATTTGAATGCAAGATAGATGCAGACATCATAGATAGATGGTTAAATCTATTGGAAGGGTATTTTTCAATTCATGATTTTTCCAATAGGGAAAATAGTAATTTTTCACTCCTCAAAGTCGCTCCCCACATCAAGTACTAGTGGGAAACATATTGTGAGCATAAGGATGAGAGGCAACCCTCACTATTTTCAGCTGCACCTACTTGGAACTCTTTCCGAGATGCCATCAAGGAGCAATATTACCTTGTCGGGAGTTATGAAGATAAGTACATAAATTGGACCACACTACGGTAGGTAAGGGACCAAGATGTGTCAAAGTTCACAAATATTTTTAATAACCTTTGCACAAAGTTGGGTAGCAAGGATTCTGAAAGGAATCTGGCACAAAAGTACCATGGTTGTTTGCACAAATACATCTAGGACGAGATGGAGTTCCTAGACGTCTCCTAGCTCAACATTGCCTACTGATACATTGTCAAGATCAAGCAGAAGTTTAAAAAAAAAATAGAGACTTTGGATCTACAAATCTGAAGCAAGGGAAAGGCGCCCATAAACAGCAAAACAAAGGACAAAGCCAAGGTGGGGTGACCCAGGTGTTTCTGGGACAACTAGTGTCTATTAGAACTGCTAGTCCCACTCAAACGGGTAGCTATATAAGAGAGAAACAGAGAGAACCAACCTTGATCTTTCGCTTGGCTCCTTGCTTGTTTCCTCTCTCCTTTGATAGAGTTTGCCACTCCTTTCTCACTTGTCCCACTTTAAAGAACACCTGTAGAAGCAAAGCAATAAAACACCATCAAAGCATAGAGATCTATAATACCATAAACAATGTAGAATCAGAAGTACATTAACCATACAATTGCATTCACAAATACACAAGTATATGAAGGAACTCAAATAACTTTATTGATAGTAGAAGTAGAAGAGAGGATTACAACCCAACTGTCTAATCCGGCATCATCCTCCCAGCATGAAAGCCCTCTTCAACTCATGAAAAGAAAGATCACCCAACAATACAATGTCTCAAAGAGAAACCAACAACACTTCCTTACAAATTACAAAATTCCAGCCTCTAGATCTCTTAGATGAGGGATCCATATATAGATGTCTTGCAAGGGGGTGAGTTAGCTCTGGTTTTTTTATTAGTTTAATTCCAATTGTAGTTCTTGGTTCCACTTGGAGATTTCTTGGATCTCTTACTCATCCCTGGGTGAATTCAGAGAGGCAAGTGTCATAGGAGAAGTTTCTAGAAGATTCCATGATCATCCACTTAGCAAAATGTCTCGGACATTTGTCCATTCTCACTCATCACACCCCATAGAAGGCCTTTTCAGTATGCATCGCACTTCCCATGTGTAGCAAGTGAGATGCATCGCACCCTGACAATGGAGCATTCAGTATGGTCCAATTTTGGCCAATTCTGAGTGGTTTTTCAGGTGGAACTTCTGGGAAATGATGTAATCAGTTGACCATGATCCTTTAGGGCATGAAACAACACTTTTAGGGGTTAAAGAGCCCTTGGTTTATCAACATATATGATTGGGGTTGAAGTGCCCAAATATGTCTATAACAGTAGCCCCCTAAAGCATGAGGTCGTAAATCTTTTGATGTCAGGTGAAATGCTTTATCATGAGGATGCGAGGTATTCGAACTGGAAGGTGACCTGTATAAGATACAATACAATACATCATCATCATATTATTTTCATGATCTCGCTGAGGCGGGCATTCCCATGCTCAGATTTATAAATTCATTTTCATGTACATGGAACAGAGAGCCGTCTGTGGTTGCAGACTGGTGATTATTTATGTGTAGAGTCATCATCCCTTAGCTCGGATGATCATTTATGCAGCTTCTGTGCACATTTGATGTCTTTATATTCCTAAATATATCGCAGCCCGGATGGATGAAACTAGATCTGGGGTCTTCAAACTCATTCAATCTTCGCCCGATGTACAAGTTGATCCTTGTGAAAAGATGTTCTGAAGTCAAACATGGAAAGACATTGCTTGATTACCAACCAATGATGTAAGTTGTTAACAGGTGCGAGAGGAATCACCAATAATGATAACGACCCTCAAGGTACTACTCTACAATTCATGTGATGTGAATATATGAGTCGATGTCAAACACCACATAAAATCTTTCGGTCAAAGGCCATTGGTGTAAACTTGTCGCCAGAAGTGAGAAACTTGCCATTGAGGCATGCAAGCTTCAAAGTACTAAAAGGGTTGTTTCTAAGTCAACTTCTTGGATAATAAGCTGATTTCAACAAGAAGAGACTCGTCATAGGAGGGCCTTGATGTATCCCACGTCTACAACATGAAACGAAGCAAATGGTTTTTGGAGGTTAAAATGATCTGATGATACAAGGTTCAGGAATGGAGGCCATGAAAAATAGAGGGTGAAGGTATTGCAGTGGATGAGGCGTTAGCTGGGTAGTGAATTATCTGAATGACTTCTCTTGAACATATCGGTGAAACTAAGAGGGATTGGTAGCATTAACCCCAAAAATGGATGGTACAGAGGACCAATGGTGATGTGACCAGTGAATGGAATAACCCAACCCGACTCAATCATGGTGATGGAGTGAAAGTGTCATGTTCAAGAGCGACTTGCTACCAATAAAATTCTTCAAGTTTTCTTCCATTTTTCCCCAATCATTGCTGACCAGTACCTCTTTATTTTTGTCAAGCTTGAGGAGGATAACATATGCTTGTTCTATAATTTTCCCTTCGGGCAAACTTGTCGCTACGTTTTAGTGAGCCTAGAGACAGTGAAACTCGTTCTTGTCTAGATGGACAAGTTTGTTGCTATTGTTTTAATGAGTTTAATGACAAAGATAACTCGGTCCTTTTCATGTTTAGAGAGTTTGAAAAGGGACGAAAAGGAAACTCCAACAATTATTTTTCGTATTATAATCCCTTGAGTCCGAAAAAGATTAAAATAATACAAAAGGGATGACTTTTCTGATCACTTTAGCGAGCCGAAAAAGACAAGCGCTCGATATTTTTGTGTGAAAATCCCTCAGGTCCAAAAAGATTAAAATATAGGAGGGATGGCACTTCCAATCACTTTAACGAGCTGGAGAGGCCAACTGATCAACAATGTTTTTATATTTAACAAGTCTAAAAAGAGTTTAAAAGAGACTCGTTTTTTAGGAACGAGTGGTGTTTTGGGATAGCAACTGGTTCCAGGTAAGTTTGGAACTTCTCAAAACATGGCAGTGTGGAGAGGGTGGCTAACAGGACCACTCGTCGCAGTTTTTCCTCAAAAAGGTAAACAATCAAGTGGAAGCATATGATCAGCCAAAGGAATGGAGGTGACGATAGGAACACAACCACGGTTCAAAAGGCTAATAGCAAGGCAATAACAAAGTTATTTACCGAGGGTGGATTCATTTTTTAATGAGCTTGAATCGAAAGAAACTATGCTCAGTGGTGAGTTTATTTTTTAACGATCTTGAACCTTGCGGAAACATTGCTCATGTGGTTTGCATGCCCCCATCATGATGAAAAGGAGAGTCTCTTGTAACTAGATGGAAATCATTGCGATGAAGCAGGACGACTCGTCCAGAATAGACAAAGGTGAATGGTGTGACAGACCGGTGTGGCAGACCAATCACATAATCTACAAGGAAACTTATCTTTACAACTAGCTACATGCCCCCCAAGCTTCATTACATTCACCAGGCTATTCATGGCTATCAGGTGGATGGAATGAAGGTTCCATTGCGAGATCAAGTGAAAGAATTGACTGGAATTCTACGAGATCTAATCAAAGAATCGACTTGGAACTTTGCTCCAGGGGTCCTTGTTTCATTTTTTACCAAGCTTGACATAAGACAAGGAACTCTGCTCAAAGTCAAGAATGGAAAGACCAAGAATTTTGGCTACAAATCCATTGTATTTATAGTATTTGATAGAAAATCAAAAACTGAAGGATGATTAAGGTCGTTGGAATAATCTTTGTCATTATCTTGAAGATGGGAACGATGGTGGTAATCTTCCCATGGTGCCTCTCCTATCATCATTGATTAAATTATTCCTTCATCTGTAGAATGTATACGTGACCAAGGATCTGAAGAGTTGCCATATTCTAGAGACCTATCTATCCAAACAATTGATGAGTATTGATTTAGGTTTGTCGCCCAGACCAAGAAAATTGATTGCTACAAAATTTCTATGGGGCTTGGAGGCAGTACCTGGCGATGATCCAGCTAATAAAATGTTTGGAAGTCTTCTTAATCTTTGCTGAAGTAGAAGATACCATATTATAGGTTTCCACCGTGGCCACTTCCGCCAAATTACTCGGAGGCGGGAGGGCAAAAGTAACCATTAAGGCAGGGTCTTTTAGGAGGCCTACTCTGACATTTTGAAGCGATTGAGAGCTTCCATGGATCATTGGAATGCTTCCCGTAGCTTGTGAACTATTGGGGAAAAAGGTTAGTTGGTCAACGATTGTAATGTCGCCTTGGAAGGGAAATGCAATCTTTCTAAAATATGTTGACACAATAGCAGCCATAGCATAAATCCAGGGCCTTCCCAGTAGGATATTGTAATCAATATTTCCATTGATAACTTCGACTCAATTTCTATTGTCTTGCCCCCCAGTTCAACTTGCAAGTTACTTAATATCCCATACGGCATGTATGTTCTTCCATCGAACACTTTTAATGTCGTTGATGATCGTGACAAGGGTGGTGAGCCTAAAGTTTTCCAGCAACTCATTGACATAATACAGGTAGATGCCCCCTCATCAATGATTGTTCTATGAATAGTTTTGTTGAGGGCTTTTACCTGTATAAGGAAAGCGAGTTGGGCCAGTAACTGAGGTTCATATCCTTTGTGGTTAAAGGCCACAAGATTGGAATCCATTGGGTCAATCCCACCTATAGCTAATAAAAAAGCCTTCTTTTGGGAGGGGCAATTCTGCAGTACTTCAAGTGTCGACATAGAGGATGGTGACTGAGCTAGATCCTCTACTATATTATAATTCTATGTTGCTCGAGCAGGAGGATTAAATATCGATTTATGTACTATTCCCTTTGGCGGCTTTATTGTTATTTCAAGAATGATGGGTGGCACAACTTCTAACGAAGTTGTTGTCGAACTACTAGGTTGATTTGTAGCATTGTTGTTGGACATCTGTGGATTCCCATAATCTTTATTCCTTGTCGATATCAAAGCATCATTTTTTTGTTTCGAGATGGATAACATAAGCACTTGGGATTTGGAAGCATGATCGATAGCAACCAGATTAGTTTCTGGGTTTGGAAATGGATCAGTCAATACCGCCGAGGTGCTTGAAGTCTTCAAGAACTTCGTGACCTCAGCTCGATGTAGACAATCTTTCCTCCAATGGTCCTCATCACATATGAAACATGGCTGATTAGGTTTCTTTCGCCCAGTAGGGTTTCCAGAAGTTTTTTTAGGAGTCGAATCTTCTTGTTTCTTCTTTTTGTTTTTCCCTTTCTTCTTGCCCCCTGGTTGCTTCAGTTCTTTACCTTTGTCCGATGACACGGCATTAACCTCCGAGGCAAGAATTTTGTCGTTTGCTTTTTTATTGGAAACTGCAAGGGCCTTACCAAATGGAGCCTTTGCGGTTTGCGTACTTGAGGTGCCAATCATGCCATCCCTGGCATGAGTGTCCCTGTTTGATTTAGGAGGGGGGGGAACAGAAAATTCTGGTCTAGGAGCATTAGGAATTTTGTCATAGAACATGCCAGACTGAGTATAGATCAAGTCTAGATATTGTGCATGAGCAATGACTTGCTCTTCAGTGACAACTCCTCCCTTGGCCACATCTTCTGTAATAGAAGGTAATAACGACTTAATAAAACACTCAGCTAGAAGCTGATCAGGAACATATTCCTTTACCATTCGACGATGATGTTGCCACTCATGAATATGATCAGATATGTGAGTGGTTGTTGTCTGTTTAAAAATGGTAATGAGCTTAGTTCATGTTTCGTACCTTATGGGTAACTGAAAATGGGTTAAAAAGGTAGTGGCAAGGGTGCGGAAGTTATCGAATGAAGCTCTAGGAAATTCGATGTACCATTTCATTGCCGGACCAGTTAGCATCAGCTGAAAAAGGCAAAGCCTAATCGAATCATCATTGAGGGTGTTGGATGAACACCATAAATGAAAGGTCATTACGTGATTCGATGGACCTTCACCTAGATTTCCATTGAATTTAGGAATATCTGAGGGAAGTTTATGAGGAATCGCTAGCCACCATGGGGCATAAGCAATTGGGTCATCTGTTAGCCGGTTCAGGTCTGGTAATTCTAAAGTTGCTACGAAAGGCAACTGTTGATTCAGGTTTGGTGAAGCATACCTAGGATAAGGTGGAATCGCCTGAGCAGTGGGTCTTTGCATACTAGCATAATGTATCTAATGTTGATAACTTTGATAAGGTTGATGGGCATAACCATTATAATATGGTTGTTGGTAACCATTTTGAACATATGGCTTCCCATTACCTACAAAACTTTCTTACTCAGGTCCTCAGTAAGCTTGCTGGAATTGTGGTTGTTGATATTGTACCAGCCATGGTTGCTGGACCATGTCTTGTTGTCCAATACTAGATGTTTGGCCAAGATGAGGGGTGATAGTACCCATTTGAGCCTGAGTCACTCCAGTTAAGGAGGCACTAATCTGAGGTTGTGATTGAGCCGTGGAGACAAAAGACTATTGTATTGTGACCTGAGAGACTTCAGGTTGACATACAATAGGCAGCACTTGTACTTGCGACACCGTCACAATAGCAGGTGTAGTGGGAATGTTTGACAGAGGTTGATTTGGTTGTATTGAATATAAAAATCTTGGTTGTTGAGGCAGTATTGGTACCCAACCACTAGATGCAATTCTAGTTTGACCCGAATTTTGTCATGAACTCTCATATGGTTGTACTCCCGGAGGGAACAATGAAAAGGCATACTGCGCCCCATATAGTAGCAATCCAGTGTGCAAAGGATAAATTGGTCTTTTGAGACTAGACTACCCAAATTGATACTGATGTGAAGGATCAATTTGTTGAGTCTCAACATAAGAAATTCCAAATAAGATTCCTAATGAACAAATAGGAACAGACCATGTTGTCGAAACAGTGCCTAGAAGGACTCCATCTAGTGGTTAAGAACTAGTTGGGACATATGGTATACTAGTGAACATTGTCGGAATAGCAGGAGGAGGCTCTGCTACTGCTGTATCCAATGACACAGTCCTAGATGTTGATGGTTGTTCAGACATATTTAGTCTATCCAAAAGATTTCCTAGTGATTCGACAGGAACTTGTGATGAAGGGTGATTAAAAGAACTAAAATTTGTAGTAGAAGGATATAGATGGAACCCAGTTCCAAAATGCAATGGGTACTAGATGGAAGATCCTCTACAATCTCTTCTATAGCAATCAGTCCAACTGGAAGAGGTAGACCATCAGGTCCATAAAATATTTATGGAGCCGAAGAAGGTATAGTTTCTGCAGCGATAGATACTGGAAGGGTGATACCTTCTGAATCAGCCCTAGATGGAGTTGGCTCAGGAATAGAAGTGTTTACCATTACACTAGGATCAGTTCTAATATCCTCTTGTAACTGTGGAACTTCTTCTGTAAAGGCAGATGTACCAGAAATAATCGAAGTAACTGGAGTCTCTGATGATGTTGAAACACAAGTTTCAAATAAACCAGGAGATTTCGACCTAGTTAAAGAAGACCATTTTGCCCTGACTGGTTTCGTTTCCAGAGTCAAAGACGGTTGACTCGTTAGTCTCTGTGAACGACGGGGTTTTGATTGACTTTCTTCCATGATTTTGGATTACTTGATCAACTCAAAATTAAAAGGGGTAAAAGTTATTCCGAATTAAATGAATTTTATGACGCTTTGACACAACTTTCTTTTTCAATTTTTAAGAGTCGAGAAAAAGCTAAAGGTGATTCTAGTTGCCTTCAATTTTTAATGAGCCTAAAGTGACAAGTGCTCAGATGGACCTTTTCTTTTAGGGAGTCGAAAAGGAACAAAAGTGACTACTCTAGAAGTCTAGATAGAGGGATTACCAAACCAATTGCAAAACTGCAATATACACCTTAGTGGTAAATTAAAGAGAAATTACCAAGGAATTTATGTATGTTAGTCAATCTTGTTGAATGTTGTGTTCAATGCATTGCAATCAATAGGGCAGCAAACACGGCTTTCTAAGGATAAAGGATATCAGCCTATTGTGGTCTCCCAATATATATTCGACAATACGGGGAGCACAAGTCCATACTGGCACTTGTCGTATCAAAGAGGAGGAATCACCCAACCTTCAATGAAAACGATAGTTACCAGGTTTTACGATGCTGGAATACGTCTCTAGCCTAGACTTCTAGATGTTGTGCGTTAGGTTCCAAAGCGTTTTTATGTTCATTGAGGTTTATTTTAGACTTGATCTTTCTTAGAAGTTTGTCTTTCAAGGTTAACCGCGTGATGTAGATGTAGAATTCCTAAATATGCGATCTAAAATGATAAATAGTCGTTTGTTTTCTTTTAGCAATGAAAATCCTAGCTACTAAGGAAATAAAAGTACGATTCTTTCAACTAAGAGCAGAGAGCACACACTAAATGCACTTTTCCTAAATCATTTTCCGCATGCAATCTAAATGCAATGCACATGCATGTATTTTTTTTTCCACTTCCTTAATGTGAGAATGCCAAAAAGGAAAACTAAGTACAAATTTGAATTATTTTCTTCAAAGCAACACCAACAATTTCTTTTCAAAATGAAAGGAAGACTAAAACGAAACTTTCATTTTCGAATTGAAAACTGCTGTCAACACTTGAAATATTGACAATTCAAATCAGATACAATGACAAAAAAGTACAATCAACTATCTAGAAGAGGAAGACTTTACGACACTCTTCTTCTTAACTCAAAACAACAGTTACAACACTTTTGAATCAAAAGACGACAGCTCGATTAAGCTACTCTTGACAAAGGAGGACTGTAAATGATGAAAAATACATATAAAAAAAAAAAAAAACATTTACATTTCCTCATCAATGGAGGCTTAATAATGTAAAGGAAGAAGGCTTCAACAATGATATATTGATCATAAGCAGCAAAACTACTGAATAGAGCTGAAAACAAAGAAGAAAAAACCAAATTCCAGAGAAGGAAAAAGTATCATTCAGTCATCACACCTATCCTTAAGGGAAACAGGGATGCATCTCACCTGCAACACACGGGAGGTGCGATGCATCCAGGCTGCCAGTTACAGACAGTGCGATGGACCAGGGAACGAAACTGAGCTTGGTTTTTGCTCAAAATTTGTAGCTAAGTTCAGTGATTTAGGCTTAGCTATGATAGACAGTAAACATAAGGTATAGGGGTATGATCTTATGAGGTTATTGAGCTACCACCAGGGCACTTAGGATGTTTGCAAGTCAGATTTTCAGTTCATAAACCAACTCGAAGATTGACTGAAGCAGCATTGATATACTTTGCAGTTGCATAGCGAAAGCAGTTCGAAGGCTAGCTGGCTTAACTTCAGGCTCCGTCTGTAGTTTATAAAACAAACAACAGTAACAAACAAACAAACTATTTTCTCCCCAATGGAGTTGCCATTTTGTTTCTGGGAAAACTAGTGTCTATTTGAACTGCTAGTCCCACTAAGATAGGTAGCTATCTTAGAAACAAACAATTTAAAGTGACTTGTGTTTTCCTTTATGTAAGATAGATAAGGGAGAAGCAAAGAGCACCAACCTTGATCTTTCACTTGGCTCCTTGCTTGTTTCCTCTCTCCTTTGATAGAGTTTGCCACTACTTTCTCACTTGTCCCGCTTTAAAGAACACCTATAGAAGCAAAGCAATAAAACACCATCAAAGCATAGAGATCTATAATACCATAAATAATGCAGAATCAAAAGTACATTAACCATACAATTGCATTCACAAATACACAAGTATATGGAGGAAAACTCAAATAACTTTATTGGTAGTAGAAGTAGAAGAGAGGATTGCAACCCAGTTGTCTGATCTAGCATCATCCTCCCAGCATGAAAGCCCTCTTCACCTCATGAAAGGCAAGATCACCTAACAATACAATGTCTTAAAGAGAAACCAACAGTACTTCCTTACAAATTACAAAATTCCAGCCTCTAGATCTCTTAGATGAGGGATCCATATATAGATGTCTTGCAAGGGGGTGAGTCAGCTCTAGGTTTTTTATTAGTGTCATTCCACTTGTAGTTCTTGGTTCCACTTGGAGATTTCTTACATCTCTTACTCATCCCTGGGCAAATTCAGAGAGGCAAGTGTCATAGGAGAAGTTTCTAGAAGATTCCATGATCATCCACTTAGCAAATTGTCTCGGACATTTGTCCATTCTCGCTCATCGCACCCCACAAAATGCCTTTTCAGTATGCATCACACTTCCCATGTGTAGCAAGTGAGATGCATCGCACCTTGACAGTGGAGCATTCAGTATGGTCCAATTTTGGCCAATTCTGAGTGGTTTTTCAGGTAAAACTTCTGGGAAATGATGTAATCAGTTGACCATGATCCTTTAGGGCATGAAACAACACTTTTAGGGGTTAAAGAGCCCTTGGTTTATCAACATATATGATTGGGGTTGAAGTGCCCAAATATGTCTATAACAGTAGCCCCCTAAAGCATGAGGTCGTAAATCTTTTGATGTCAGGTGAAATGCTTTATCATGAGGATGCGAGGTATTCGAAATGGAAGGTGACCTGTATAAGATACAATACAATACATCATCATCATATTATTTTCATGATCTCGCTGAGGCGGGCATTCCCATGCTCATATTTATAAATTCATTTTCATGTACATGGAATAGAGAGCCGTCTGCGGTTGCAGACTGGTGATTCTTTATGTGTAGAGTCATCATCCCTTAGCTCGGATGATCATTTATGCAGCTTCTGTGTACATTTGATGTCTTTATATTCCTAAATATATCATAGCCTGGATGGATGAAACTAGATCTGGGGTCTTCAAACTCATTTCCCATGTGTAGCAAGTGAGATGCATCGCACCCTGACAGTGGAGCATTCAGTATGGTCTAGTTTTGGCCAGTTCTGAGTGGTTTTTCAGGTGGAACTTCTGGGAAATGATGTAATCAGTTGACCATGATCCTTTAGGGCATGAAACAACACTTTTAGGGGTTAAAGAGCCCTTGGTTTATCGACATATATGATTGGGGTTAAAGTGCCCAAATATGTCTATAACACCAGGACAACCCATCAAAGCCACAAGCAAAGAAAAACACCACGAAGTCAAAGAAGGACACAGGAAAGTGGTGTGAGTTCCATACGAGCCCCACTCACAACATAAGTGAGTGTCAGGCCAAGCAATCGTTGGTGGCCGAGCTAAAGGCTTCAGAATCAGATGCATGTTCCGACTCTAATTCAGAACCTGATAAGGGGAATGACAAAGGGAAGCAGATTATTGATGTGAAGCCCAGTGCCATTGTTGCCACCATCAAGATCAAGAAGAATGAACCCGAAGATCCATAGGAGGGGGAGCATCTCTTCCACTCACAGATGTGGGTGAAGGGTTCACCATTACAATTCATTTTCGATATGGGAGTCAAAAAAACCTCATTTCAACAGACGTCATGAAGCAACTCGGCCTACCGACTATAGCACATCCGCATCCTTACACCATCAGGTGGCTTCACCAAGGACGATATTTTCGCATCAGCCAGCAATGTTGCCTTCCCTATAGCATCAAACCCTTCATGAACGAGGTATTATGTGATATTGCTCCTCTTGAAGTTTGTGATGTATTATTAGGACAACCATACTTGTGGAAGAGGCTTGTTTTATATGAGTCTAAACCTCGCTCTGCTATTATTTCTTTGGGTAATAAGCTATATTGGATACCAAAGGTAGCCCCACCTACCACCACCTCTTTGATCTCTGCTAAGAAATAAAGTAAGGTCATCTCCCAGACTAGGAAACTTGTTTTATTTCTGATTCACTCTCAAAGTAAGGGGAAGATCATAGCCACGGCCATGGCCCTTGGGAAGGGTTCCTCCATGCAGTAGAAGCTAGTGGATAAGGTCGTGGAAGAATAATGTGAGATCTTCTCCTCACTCACAGGGGTTTGCTTACACTTTCAGGTCAAGATGATCAACATCAAGTGCCACACAAGTTTCATGTGGGCTACAAAGTATGGTTGCATTTACAGAAATAACACCTTACTGGAGCCCATCGGAAGCTGAGACCACTCCAATATGGTCCTTACACCATTACTAAGGCTATGGGAGACAATTCTTTTGAGCTCACCATTCCCCCATTCCTTGGCCTGCACCCAGTGTTCAATGTGGACCACTTTCGACCATACTTCCCACCATTACTGGACACATCAGACATTGCATAACAGCTCACACCAATAGAGATAAACACATACTGCATGGAACAAGCCACAACCGATCAAATTATGGACACACAGGTCAAGAACACTCGCCAGCAAAAGATCCAACTATATTAGGTTTTCAAAGTTGGCCAATTCCTGCACCAAAGCAAGTGGCTCACCAGGGACCAAGTTTAGCATAAGTTTCCCCATCCCATGGAAGCACTCAACGCAATGGGGACCATTGCTTCCTAATGGGGGAGGACTCATCTAGGTGGATGTTAGTGGCCACCCTCCTATTCCACTTGGACCCCCACCACTATCTCTTTCAGTTTTTGAGTTTCCTGAATTGTAGAACAGTTTACTATTTTTGGCATTTTTTCGGGCCCTGAACTTCTGGAATCGTGTTGAGGCCCTGAACGATGTTTTTTGGGAAAATCGGGGCCAAAATTAGGCCAATGTTGGCCACTTGAAATTTCTAGTCTTCGAATATATATTTCTAACAAGGTATTGTGTGTGTCAAACAGAGATCGCATGCTAAAGTTATAACCCCAGGAAGTTGATGTACCAATTTACCCAAACAAGGCCCATAATTTTGGCGCTTCATCTCCTAAGGTTAGGTTTTCTGATGTTTAGGGTTTTCCATTGTGTCTAAATAATCAATATGCCTTTAAGCCTCATTGTAACACAGTTCAGAGGCATGTAGCAACCACATCTCTTCTCAGATATAAGCTACCATTGCCCGAGATAGTTTATTTCCATTATGTATGTAAGCATATTTCAATTCTTTGATATTAATGAAATGAAGTTTTATTTCTAATGCATCTCTGTGTTCATGTTTATATTTGTATTTTGTTTCAATCCTTCATAAGTCTAGATCAACCTCTTTATGTGAAAGAATTCAAATTTCTCAAACTTCACAATTTACAAGTTGAGTCTATGCAAAATGGAGGATTGAATTCATGCGGTGTCCTATATGATATTATGACCATCGAATATCCAAACATATTATCGAATATTACATGATATTCCCAAGTCAAGTCCTTACCACAAGGGTAAGAATTTGGCATGGTTGTTATATGAGATCCCCAAACCCCAAGCATATTGTATCTCTTTTTCTTCATCAGGGAGGAAAATAACTCCTCCCACTCCTACCTCCCCTACATTAGACTAATTTTAATCCATTTAGACATTTTTCCTTTAGTTTGTTCTTTAATTAATAAGTTGTATTTCCTCAATATTTTTGGTTGTATAAGAGATATGACTTATACAAGGATGTAAAAGAATGGAAACGATACACATGTAACCTAATAAGAAAAAATGTTAATTTCAAAAAGGAAATGAATAAGTTGATTTGTTAATTAAATCTAACTAGATCTTATGTTCTCTAAATAGGCTACAAAGCACCAAAAGAAGAAGGAAGAGAATATTGACAAATTTTCTAGTGGAAAATTATTTGGAAACTAAAATGCCCAACAAAATACAAGACCTTTATGTGGTTGAGTTTACCCAATAAAGCTCCCATATGGGGTGTTTGGTCAATTTAGTGATGTCTAAATTGCAACTTTTAAATGTCAACCCGGGGCTCGTAAGCTGATGAAGTGAGGTGTACTGTATGTACTTAGGCAACTATTTCTTAAGCTTTTGTTGTTTTTAACTTTTTAAGTTTGTTTTCAAGTATATCTTTCCTAATGTGATGTGATGGCAATGAAATAAAGCGAGTGAAGTGTGTGAGATTGTGATGAGCTTTTTATTACTTTGAACAACAACTAAAATGAAATCAATTTTGAAAGAAAAATAAAGGCATCAAACAAAAGACTAATGACATTGGCCCAGTATCTCTGCTGCTGCAAGAAAATGAAGATGAAATCTATGTCAACTCTAGCTAAAAATAAAACTAAGTAATGTGAAACTAAAGTAAATCTACATAAAAGAAAGACTAGTCACAAATACTTTAACTTCTTCTTAACTTCTTGTCTTTTAACTGAATATATATCATATAAGAGACAATTAAAAATAAGCCAAGCAATTGTGAGTTCTTGAACAACTAAACCAAGCTGTGCTAAGTGATATTTTGGTCCTCAATGAAGATATTAATTAGGAAGAAGGAACCATCAATAGATAAACAACTTGATGTCTAAAAGCAAAAAGCAACTATGCAAATTAACTAAATGATAGTAAACAAATAAAGGCTGCAAAACAAGGAAGGTCAACAACATAGACAAGATGATCACAAGTGTCACTAGTTATGCAAAAGAAAAGAAAGAAATTGTCCCGGGCACGCCTAGGAAACCTGCATAACACACTGATCAGTCATGGAAAAGTGCAGAAATATAAATAAGCAGAATTCGAAATGTATATACAGCTATCAAAACACAGCAATAAAAGGCATTATATACATAAAACGAAAGAAAGAAATGCAGGAAATTAAAAATACTTTACAGGCCTTTAGTAAACAGGGGCCCTCTGCCTACTCCAGCCGGTTCAAAGATCAATTACACGCTTGAATGGGAAAACAGTCTTCTCATATATTATGCATGAAATAGAAAATACAGTGGGAATTCAAAATTACATTACATATCAGCAGCTAACAACTAACTATCCAGCGTTCAAAGACGCTTTATTTATAACATAGGAAAGCAAACTAACTTAATGAAATCTAAGCAATTCAAACAGCTGTGTGAAAACACGTAGTCTTGTTGCGTCCTCGTATTTAGGCAACGGTCGTTGTGGGCATTCAATCCACTGTTGGATTTATGTTTCCCACTATCTTCATAACTGAGGACGATGCCACCTGTTCTTCATGTGCTCTAAAACAGAACACGCAGATCCGTGCCACCGTCAATGACCTCTGTTGACCGAAGTTGCCTCCTCGTTGACCACGGGTTTTGATGACTGGTTTGGGTGATCTGGAGGGACACACACCATGTCCTTGGTTCCACAAACTTGCCCATGTGGCTCTTCTTCCCGGAGGACACCTGGAACATAGCATTTAATAAAACAGTTGCGGAATCCGGGGTTGGCTGCGGAAACCGGGATCAGCTGCGGAAACCCTGTGTGAGCCGCAGAAACGCAGCACTTTGAACCAAAATTCTAAACCAAACACAGTCATTAGCATAATTATAAAACCATGTAAAAAGTCCTAAAATACAATGATTTTAGCAATTTGATGGAGGGGATGAGTGGTAAAAGAAGGAAATGAATAGGAAAAGGAGGTTGAGTGGATGTATAAAGAAGTGTAGGTTTGAGGCTCAACATACCCCCACTATGAAGGTGTTGCATGTCCTCATGCAAACCAAAACTTTGTCATTGTTTTTCAATCCATGTGCTCAGATGCTTCTGCCAAAACATCTAGCCTTCTTTTCTTTCTTCTTGCTGCCAAAATTGTCCTTGGTTTCTTGACTAAACACCTGAACCTCAAATTGATCAATGCCCTGCTCAGTTTCTTACATTTTCCTTTCAGTTTTCTGTTCTTTTTCTGCCAGAGTCCTAAGTGAAGCATGGTATTGTCATGGACCATTTTGTCCACCTTGCTTTGTTCTTTCAATGCTTCGTTTTCTTGTTTAATATGCCGGTTCAGGACTTCTAGTTCAAACACCTCCTGTTTTAAAGAATTGACCTGTTCATCAAGAGGCAATATAGTGCTTGGACCTGCAACTGATTGCTCCAAGGCCTCCAAATAATCATATACCTCCTGCTGGTCAGGGTCAACTTCAGGTGATCTTCTTGGGCTATGTTCAAGATCAAATTTTGTTTGAGGTTCTGTCTGAAAGGGACTCTCTTCACGTGGAGGAGTGGACTCAAGATCAAGCTGAGATGGAGCCTTTTCAGGTGTAGCTTCTCCCAAATAAATGAAATGTGACTGCTTTTCTTTAGTCACACTCATTTTTCCTTTCAGTCTACTGCTTCTTCTCACTTGTACACTAGTGCTCTTTTGCTGGGCACTCTGTTTTTCTTTCTGTTTCTTCTTTGAGAGGGTAGCAGCTTGGAGTTGTGCTAGTCTATCAGCCAAGATTTGGGAGTCCTCTTCTACTGAAGGTTCAGGTGATGGAGATGATTCATGAACAATTGTTTTCCCTTTATCCTTTTTCTGTTTCTTGGTTTTATCTCTCTCTTCCTCTTCTTCTTGAGTAGTTTCCTGAGTTTCTACAATAGGAGGATCTTGGGCAGCAACATCTCTTTTCGTTCTCCTACTTCCTTTTGGGATTCTAGGAGAACTACTAGCGGAAGCTTCAATCACTTCTTGGAAATGATTCCTGACCAAAACTTTTCTCATGTATCCTTGTTATTTTTCAATTGATCCTCTATGAGAATTCTAATGAGGCCGTGATGATATAAGTGGGGTTCAATACGGCCTACATTCTTTTGGACAGTGGAACTCATTTTCTTTAGGCTTCTTAACAGAAAGTAGGGTAAATTGATTGCATGGCCTTCCATGAAGTTCATCATAATTCTTGTATGGTACATATACATGGTACCAAAGCGGCCCTCACATGTAATAAACTTTTGAACAAGTAATAATAATGCAGTCCATTCTTCCTTAATTACATGTACAGGAATCCCTTTAGTGAATATTGAAGTGTCCATACCTGGGTTCTTAAGCATGTTTTTCCATCCCTGATCTTCCAGCCCTCTGTTCTTAAACCAGCTGTCTCCCACCTGAGG
>APFE031318570.1:0-12921 GCA_000404065.3 Pinus taeda
TTTTTCTTAGTATTTGTCATTTTCCATCTAAAGATTAGTAAGTTAATTTGAAAATTTGCAACAAAACATAAATATTTTGATAATATAACGTTTTAACATAGAAAACACATAATTAGTAACTATTTTTAATAAATATTACTACCATAGCAATAATAATGTGATTAATGCAAAATTTTATTATAATTTATTTTCATTAACGTTAACAAATTAATATGTTTTTAAAAAATATCCATTAACATCATTAATCATTTAAAATATTAAATCAATATAATAACAATAGTTAATAAATATTTCTACCACACCAATAATATTTTGATTGATGCAAAATTTTATAACAATTTATTTTCATTAATGTTAATAAATTAATATGTTTTTAAAAAACATCCATTAACATTATTAATCGTTTAACATATTAAATCAATATAATTAAATCATCTCCGCATGTTGATAAGTAAAAGATCCCATATAAAAGTTTTTGCGGCATATAAGTTTACACATTCACGTGGTTGACCGTGTTAGTAGAGATTATAATCTTGAAGCAAAGAGGAGTTTTTTTAATTTTTAATGAAAATTAGCATAACACATATTTAAAAATAAACATATTTTGACATTTTAAAATAGAATATTTCAAGCAAATGAACATGAATCAATCACTCTATTATTCTATAAGAAAATATTAACTCAATGAAACATTTTCATGAATAAATTGATGTATTAATGTTAAGTCTCCTTGTTTGTTTGGGAAAATCCCATAGGTTGAGTTAAGGAAATATGGAAAATATGATTTAACCAATAGGAGAACCTTTAGGGAACCTATGAGATCCATGCATATGCCTGTATCTAAACTACTCAACTTGTTGTAAGTCTTCTTATGTGTTAGCACTTGTCGAGTCTAGTAGAGAAGGGAAAAGGGGAAAATATTAAGCGAGCAAATCAATATCAAAGGTCCTAAAAAAAGTTCTTTTAAGGGGAAGCATATTCTTCTCTCAATAAGTCAGGATCCCTCATATGGTCATTGAAAAAATAAGTGCCAATGCACAATCTATTAACCTTCTAGTGTAGGGAGGTGAAGCTAGTGACTTCACCATGGTATTATCCAGGCTTGCTGGTAGCGAAGAAACTTTTGTGCTCTTGAAGTGAATTCATCAGGGTACTATCTAGGCCTGCTGGCAGCAGAGCAACATAGAACATGAAAAATCATCTTATGAAAGTCATAATTTGTCGTGCACATTACCCTTCCTTATATTGAAATAATTGTGATATGGTGTATGTTTTATCTATCTTCCAACCAAGCTAAGAAAATTGAGATGCTATGTGTAAAACTGGGTCGAAGAGGGGAGGTCGAGAAAATCAATACTTCCTGAAGGTTTGGCCCTTAACTGAAAGCTATTTCTTGACAAAGAAGTTGAACTTCACCCAGTGAGACCACAAGTGTTTTCGTTGCTACAAGACCATCCAAAATTTCACTACATTTCAATTTTGGAGCCTATTATTACTATTGAATCTAGAATCATTTTGATCAACAAATGTCGTTTATGTTATTTTGTCTGTTTATTAAAATAATAGCACATTAGTAATTTTTTTTAGTAAGAACTTAAATAAAAGCTACAAAACGTTTTTAAAATTGTTATAAATTGCTTAGTGTTTAGAGTTTAGAATTTAGGGTTTGTGGTTTAGGGTTTAGAATTTAGGGTTGAGGATTTAGGGTTTGTGGTTTAGGGTTTAGGGTTAAGCATTTGCAGTTTAAGCTTTAGGGACTATGCTTTAGGGTTTAGGGTTTATAACACTTTATAAAATGCTTAGGGCTTATGGTCTTCCCTTATTATAGATATTGGTAAAATTCTTAGTGTTTATGGCTTAGGGATTAAGGTTTGGGGTTTAGGGTTTAGGATTTAGGGTTTATAGCATTTTAGTAAATTCTTTTAATAGGAACTTAAATAAAAGTTACAAATAGTTTTTAAAATGTTATAAAATTCTTAGGCTTTAGAGTTTAAGGTTTAGGTTTTATAGCAATTTAGTAAATGTTTTTAACATACATTTAAATAAAGTTACAAAACTCTCTTTAAAATGTTATAAATTAATAAGGGTTTAGGTTTTAGGGTTTAGGTTTAACGGATTAAGGTTTAAAATTTATAACACTTCAGTAAATTCTATTAATAAACATGTAAAAAAAATTACATAGGGTTTAGGTTTTAGGGTATAAGGTATAGGGTTTAGGGTTTAGGGTTTAGGATTTAGGGTTTAAGGTTTAGGATGGGACCCAGCCCACAATCCAACATATAACTTGACACAAGTTTGTCCATCGCTATTGATGAATTCGGATTTTGTTGATGATTTGGCTTTTGATTAATGTTATGATCAATGGATATTTATGTTGGTGGTTGCAATAATTTAATAGGATCATAAATATGAAACTGACCTATCCTCCTGCCTCGGTCCTCATTTCCTGCATGATGATTATGCAAAACCCTTTGCCATTTTGGTCATTTTCAACATTTCTTTCTGCTATGAGAGCTATGCAAGGGTTTCTTTGGAGATGCTCTGTTTTGGTTTTGTTTACGAATGAGTGTGGTCCGTGAGCTTGCATGTGTTGTTGGCAGCTGCATTCCTTGCTGTATGGTCCTGTTATGCATTCTGGAGGTTAGTTTGCTCGTTTTCCTCTGCACAATGAGTTATTTCTTCTGCTCGTACCTGGAATCAATTTCTGGTTTGGTTTGTCGGACTTTCAACCGTTCCCTTCTGTTGTTGGTTATTTTTGTTACTGCTTTGCTGCTAAAATCATTTTACTATTGTTCCCATGTGCATAGGTTAAAGGCACAATGGTTCACTTGGTTATGTCTTTCAGGTATTTTTGTCTTTCCTTGATTTATCTCTGGCTTCTCCTAGTTTAAAAACTAACGGTGTCTCCTCCTTTTGTCTCAGGTCATTTCCTGTGTTCAGTGGCTCTATAGGATGAGGGTTCTTGTTTAATCAGACTCCCAGGTGAGATTATGTGCTTCCCTTACTTGTATTGTGTCTCTGCTCATTCACTGTTATGCGTGTTGTTCTTGACACTCGCTTGTTCTGCTTTCACAAGTCAAGAATTTGACCTCGGGCGTGGATGGTTTCAATGCCTCAGTTTGTAAACCCTTCGACGCCTTTCTGGTAGGCTCTGTCAGCACTGTTTCATTGAATTGTAGTTAGGGTTTGTAGTTTTCTAGTGGCCACGCCTCGGCATTCATTTGCTATATCTTGTTTGAGTCATTACACAACCTGGGCACATCTCTGTTTACAATTCTGGTTTGTAATTTGTGTGGGTTGAACTTGTTGGTTAGGCTCGAGGGTTTCACGATGACAAACCCTTGACTAGGGTCTGCCCTGTCTCGCAGTCACTGTTTATTCTATTTGTTTTGACAATGTAATGCTGGACTCTTATATAATAACAATTATATGTTTTCTTTATCTCTATTCCATTTGGAAAAGAAAAAGAAATGGTATATAGTAGGTTGTAATGAATTACCTATGTTTTGGTTGTCCAATCGATACTCGGATTCGTTTTTCTTCATTCAATTGTTTCGCTGTGTGGACATTCTCCTGGCCGTGAGATTGTTTACATGTTTGTCTATTCTGGTCTTGCGAACATGCATGCAATTGATAGTGCTTTGTTTCTTAAGGGAGGAAAAACATAAATTTGTAGGCCTGCACTTTGTTATTTCTAAATCCGTTAAACAAATGAGAAAACATAGCTGCACAGTATGTAGACAATAGTATAGATGGATGAAAGATAAATGTGTGCTCTGTCTCTTTTTATTATTTGTATCCGAAAATGCTGAACCTTTTCAATGATTTTCATTGTTACAGTTATATGCTTTGTCTACAGTTAATGGAACTGTGTTGTTACTTTTAGTTGTAGACCTTATAGTTACATAACTATTAAGTATTTGGTTCTGCCTATATGGCAAGATTCTACGTTAGACACATTTGTATTTTTCCTTTTAGAATGACAAGACAATTATTAATCTGTTGTTAATTAAACACAACAAATAAATGACCCTAACCGACCAAGCTACCCTTGATTAATATTGAAATTTAAAAATAAGACAAAATCCTACACCCTACTTTGACAAACTGAACATGAAGAAAACCAATATGCTAATTCGACATTCCACCCTAGCAGAGACCAACACCTGGTCATGGTGCCTTAGCTGGATGCTCCCGCATCAGGCTCCCGAGGCAAAAAGAAATCATGACTCTGGTCCATGAGATTCTCGACTAAAGAACCTGTCTACTCAATTTGTCTGGCATCAAGCCACGAACTGTCCTCAATAGGACAGGTCTTCCACTTGACCAGGTATTGTTGATACTTCTTCTGCTGAGTTCGTTTGGCCACCTGAGTGTCAAGGATGCTCTCGATCTCGGGAGGCTGAAAGTAGGGCATCTATCTCAGCCAAGTAAGTTTGTGAAAAAATAAGCATAATAGTTGAATTGGGCTTGACACACCAACATTAAGGCCCCAAGTGATCTACAAAATATATGCCTTTATCATATTATCTAATGGGAGAATTATGAGTACTCATCAATATCATTTTATAAAATCTGAGAAATATACAATTAAGTTTGTGAAAGAATAAGCATAATAGCTGAAATGTGCTTGACACACCAACATTAAGGCCACAAGTGATGTACAAAATCTATGCCATTATGATATTATCTAATGGGAGAATTATCAGTATTCATCAATATCATTTCCATAGAGTAACTCCCATAAAATGCTCTTTCGATCAATGTCAATAGTTAAAATATCATCTACATAATACTCAACATTTTTTATATTCCCTTGTAATGGAATTTAATTTGAAGGAGCTACATTTGATTCACCTCTACCTTGACTGCGTTATGCCACTTTAAGTATATATAGGTTATAGTTAATGTGCTAAGTATTAAAGTTGATGTGTGTTGTGACTTTTTAGGAGTCACAATGTCTTTATCGTGACACTGTACTAGGGGACTAATTTCTAGAATTCATTGTGTTAAAGATAATCGTGCACCATGGTTTACCTAATTTTAGGGTTTGTATGTTAAGGATTAAAATGTAATCATTGCCATTTTCTGTTAATGGCAATAGTTGTTAGAGGTGGCATTGTGGAATATTTGGTTTACCTTATTTACAGATTGTATGTTAAGGATTATAAAGTAATCAATATCATTTTCTCTTAATGCTAATAGTGGTTAGAGGTGGAATTGTGGAAGAGTTTGTAATTCTCTAAGATTACTCGTGGTGATTGTAAAATAGGGGTTATATGCGTTATGGGACATCTTAGTTTCTTTGGCATTCATAATGCCTTTTGGTTAAGGGACACATATTGTATTAAAAAATTAGTGGATGTTAATATATAGCGCAATAAATATGAATATCTAATACTAACTTTATTATAATTAGAGAATTCAAAAATATATATATATATTAATATATTTATTTTAAAATGAAAATATTATTGGGAAGCTCAGTGGATGCTTCCATATTATTTCCCTCATTGTTGTAATCATACAACTAATGGACCTTACAAAAATAAGCCCTCAAAGATTTAGTAACTAGGGCTGAGGTTTTGCAACACTCTCAAAAATATTGAAAAAATTAAGTTATCCATAAATTTCAGATAAATAATTTATTTGTATAATGTATCATTCGTTAACTTTGTGCATTTTCATGCAAGCAATTCACATTTTTTTTTTTAATTTCATCAATAACTTTCTAAGGTTTCGTTAATAATTTTTGTAAGATTTTTTTGTTTTTAAATTTAACTGTTTTTTTATGATATTGGAGAATGGAGTTAGGGATCTGCTCTCTAAATTTAGCTGTTAACTTTTTGTATTTTAATAATTTAATAAATTTAAGTAATACTTTTCAAATTCAACAATTGGAGTTTGCTTAAATGTGACAGAAATATTCAAGAATGCAAATTATTTTCTTGTTTCTAAATATAGTCATTATCGTTTTGCTTTTCTGAACTTTCAAGACTATAATTAATATTTTCTAAATTTAACCATTAGAACTAATAGCTATTATGTTTTTACTTTTAACTTTCACGAATGTGATACAATTACAGAAT
The DNA here is from genome assembly GCA_000404065.3 of Pinus taeda. Lineage (NCBI taxonomy): Eukaryota > Viridiplantae > Streptophyta > Pinopsida > Pinales > Pinaceae > Pinus > Pinus taeda. The sequence continues at coordinate 6,090 of APFE031318570.1, forward strand.
AAAAAAATAATTTTTAAACTAAAATATCCGCAACTATATTTAGAAAATTTTTACAGTTGGTATCTCAGATTCTCATACAAGAATTTACAAAATATTCCAAAGCAAACTCATGAAGCAAACCCATTATGTGAACATTACATGAACTAGCCATAAATAATAAAAAGCGATTTGAAACATTATTGATTTGAAACATTATTTATTATTTATTGCTTATCCTCCTTTCAAAACCGTGCGCACTGGTTCTCAATATTAGAAAAAACCAACGCGGTTTTTAAATTTGAAATATACCCCATCTTCTAAACAGACGAATTTATGGAGAGTAGTGGGTACCTGTAATTTGTTACGATCTCTGACAATAAAGCGGCATATTCCACTCGAACAATGGCTGCTGCGTTTGTTTTATGTCAAGTTCGTTATATTCTCTGACAAAAGCAATGTTTGTCAGCGTATTATACTCCGGTGTTTACGGGCGCGTGTTAGAACATAACCATGAAGCGGCATATTCCACTCGAACAATGGCTGCTGCGTTTCTTTTATGTCAAGTTTCTTAAATTCTCTGACAAAAGCACCATTTATCAGCGTATTACACTCCGGTATTTACGGGCGCGTGTTCTAACCTAACCATGATGGTGAAATTTGTCATATTTTCATAACACTCGGCAACGTATAACGCTCGGCGTCAATAAAACGTTCAAAAGGGCATGGGAATATACTCGCAGCCCGGCGAATATACTCGTCGAAGGAAGTAACCAAATTATTATCATTTTTCAGTATTTTTCTGCTCATCTATCTACATTTAGATTGGCAAGCCTGTGCGTTTAGATGTGTTGTTGGTTTCAGTCTTCTATATTCAGATTGGCAAGTCTGTGTGCTTAGATGTGTGGTTTGTTTCAGTGTGAGTCAGTGAGTAAGTCTGTTGTTTGAGTATGTCGATTTGTGTGTGACCGTCAAGCCGTGTTTATGTGTGTGATTGTATGCATGCCATGTTTGTGTGTGATTGTATGTATGGATTGTATTGAATTCTGTTTATATGGTATGATGTTAACCTTTGTCATGTCATCGAATTTAATTGAAAATGTTAGAGCTTTAACAACGTGTTCGTTATAGATTTAATTACGTATTCATTTATTGCTAACTTGTTCATGTCATTTTATGTTGCAGGAGGATGGCGATGTTGACCTTAATAATGAATTCACGAGACTTCAATATAATGCAAACCCTTCGAATTCGAGGTACAAGTATGTAATACCTCCCACTCCCATTCTCATTCAATAAATATTTTATGAATAATAATTTACGGAAACATTTTTAATAATTCAACTACTTTGTAATTTAATATATCATATTTCCCCTAAACGCTTCACCAGTATGTTTAATTAGTTTTTAAGTTTATGGTATGTTCAATTAAACTGTGATCCGCTCCTTTAACCGATACGCCTGCAATCTTTATGCACAAGAACTTCAAAAAAAGCGTGTCAGGCGTTTTTGTTATAGACGTTGTGGTAGAGTGTGATCCGGTTAACGTTTAACGGATTACATCTTTTTTGATATAAAGGAGCCGTGGCCTGGAATCTTTATGTCGTTTTGAAATAGATAATGATTGTGCTGTGCATATATATGGGTAAGTTCAAGCGAATAGATCGAAGTTTTTTTTTTGACATATTCCTCTTTTATCTGTCATCTGTATTTGCTCTTCTGAAACTCCAGAGAAAACACTTCCTCTTCTATCTATCACCTGTGTTCAATCGTGTGGTCTATACTCACATACTCACCTTCCTCTTTCTGTTTCTCTTCCTTTTCACATCACAGCCTTTAGTTGTTTGGGAAAAGCTGATGGGTACTTGGAGTACCACCTCCATCTTCTTAAACTAACATTTAACTCCCTCTGCAATGCCTCCTTCCTCGTTCTTTTTATCAACGCCGGAAGTTGAGCCATTGAGGAAACTGAGATCTCGTTTTAGTCGTATATATGTGCACACGCTAGTCACGGAGATCGACGGGCGCACGACCAGGAAATCAAAGTTTGCTTACGATATTGATACTACTGTTTCCAGAAGCAATATTTCTGAGATACAGTTCTTCGAGGGTTGATCTGTACACGAGAACGAAAGATCTTCGAATTTCGAGCAGCTGTGGCGATTCCTATGAGATACAGGCGTACCATATGACACGCAAAGCACAGTGTCTTGATTCAGGGTTAACTGTTCATATAACGCTTCGTTGAGCACAAGTTAGGGTTCCGGCCAATTTCCACTCAAAAATTGAGCCCAGATCACCACATCAGGGTTGGTACTTTGACTGCAAAATTCGTCATCAACAACGGCCGCCGTGTGGCACTCAAATAAACCATGATTTGCTCAATCGCGTGTGCCTGTGGAATTTCAGCCACCCAATTCGGGTACATACGAGGACGATTTCGATCTTGCAGCTCAGTGTGCCCTTTGGGAATTAAAAAAATCTCTATATCAGGAAAAGGTGCGTTCTCTGGTTATTTTCTGTACTGATTTAAATAATTATTTACCTCGCAGTTAGTCATATTTATGTGTCATGTATTGATTTCTTTTCCGCCATAGTAAACCATGATGGTTTATGTTTAATGGCAGAGATGGCTTCGAATTCGTCGAACTCACCGTGCGCTGCATTCAAACTCAGAGTGTGTATTTGTGCCGTATTTTCCTCCGGAAAAACCTCAAATATTTGCCAATATTCACAAGATCTTCGGAGCAAGCAACTTGGCTAAATTAATCAACGATTTGGAGCCCCATCAACGGGAGGACGCGGTGAATTCTCTGGCATATGAAGCCGAAGCTCGCTTGAAAGATCCAGTTTATCGGTGCGTTGGAGCGATCTCCACGCCGCAGAGATAGGTGCAACAGCTACAGAAGGAACTGGCGGCTGCTCACGCGGATCTCCTTCAGTACACCTCTGCAGCGAAGCGTGTTCTTAATCCACATAGTCCAGGCTCGACGATGCCAGTTTATTCCATACTGACGTGATTCATGCGGCAGCTGGGGAACAACAACGGAAAAAATTAATGGAATTCCCTAATTCTAGAGAAGAGTTACACCTGAATAAAGATCAACTTCTAGAATTGGCCTTGGGAATCATGCCTATGCATTGTATTCTTCAGCCAGGCCTGCCAGAGACTGCCGTAGCGGAAACAGGGCCAAGAATTTTTTTGTACAGCCATGACAGGTATTTATTTTATATTCATATTTATGATTTATTCTTTGGTTTTGACCAAGAAGATCAGAGAGAAGGGATGCATGGATGATATTTGATACCGCCATAACAGTTATTTATTTTATATTCACATTTATGATTTATGCTTTCTAAATTTTTATGTTTTGTTAGTGCTCCTTCCATTTCATGAATCTCTTTTTGCTCTCTTCGATCTCATTAATTTCCTTTTGCTCTCTTTGTGGTCAGCCTGCAATCCCATTAATTCCTCTTAATTTTAATTTATATCTTTCTTTGTGCTTTGTTCTTGGTCCCAAAGACTTTCAATTTTCTTAGTATGTTTGGTTTGATGGAAATGTTATTCAAACTTCGGAAACATCGTTAGTTCTTTGTTATAAAACTTCACAATATCTAACTTTTTCCATCGCCTTGCTCTCATAATGTGTAAACTTTTGATCTTTTTGCTTTGTTCTGTTTGAAAACAGCTTTAGTTCTTTGTCATAAAGCCTCATCACATTTAATAGTTTTTCTAAGTGAGTTTATAAAACATGAACTAATGTCCAAATGTCAATCTGTCAAAGTCTGTGAAGCTTCAAATCCATATCATTCCCTATTTCACACTAAGTTGTTTTTGAACTCTTTCAACATTGCATTTTCTTCTGAATTGATGAATCCTACTACCACTTTTAGAAGCTTTTGGACTCTTCCACATATCTTGACTATTCTCTTTTTACTGCACTTATCAATAGGGTAGAATTATCCTTTTACTGCACTTACTTATTTATCTGTCAACCTCAATTTACTTATTTTAAATTATTTGCTTACATTTAAGTATTTCAAATTTTTATATAAACAATTTTGTTAATTTTTTTTTAATATTTGATTTTCTTATTTTAAATATTTAATTTATTCAATAAATATTTATATTAAGTTATTAAATATATAACAAATAAAACTAATGTAATATACTTAAAGTTATTGTTCTATATCCTATGGTATTTGATTTATATCATTTATATTTATATGGTTATTAGTGAATGGGTTTTTCAGTTAATTATTGTACTTGAATTGTTTAGTTATATTTATGCTTGTATAATTATTTATTGATTTGAAATTATATAGGAATATTTTTGTAATTGAATGTTTTGATTTATAATTTATTATTTATAATGTGAAAAGATATCTTTGTACTATTTATTATATGTAATTATTTATTTTTTGGAAAATCGATGATATAAAAGAATTTATTCATGAGTAGATTTTTAGTTTTATTTTCTAAGATATGTGAAATGGATGTGTTTGTTTATTTAAATGTGAAAAAAGGCTTAATTTTTTTTAAAGGTACCCATAAATTGTATTTTTTTATAATATGATATATTTGTTAGATGACATGACATTGATATTTATGTATAGACATTGTTTTCTATTTAAAATGATATGTATATGTTGGTGTATTTTATGTGTTTTTTTAAATGAAAGTAATTTTTGTTTATTTATGCGGTATGATGGTGATGGTTGTTGTTTTGCTAATTAGATAATATGATTGCATTTAAAGATAATACGATGTTGACAATTTTGTGCATGTTTAATGTGTATATATTTTAGTATTATTTGTTTTATTGTTTGTTAGATGATATAATGATTGTGTTTCTTAGATAATATGCCTATAATTGATTTCTTATTGATAAGTTGTTTTCTTTCTGCTACATGATGTGGATTGTATTTGTTAAATGATATGATTATTATAATGATGATTATGCTTTTGTTTGTTAAATGACATGCTTTAGCTTGTTTGTTGATACGATGGTGATATTGAGAGTGAGAGAGATAATGAGAGTGGGGCAGGGGAGAGAGTGAGAGAGCAAGGGGGGGGGAGAGTGGAAGAGGGGGCGGAGAAAGAGAGAGGGGGTAGAGAGGGTGAGGGAAAGGCACGGGGAGAGAGTGTGAGAGAGAGATATAGAGGGGCAGAGGGAGTGAGAGGGGGAGAGAGGGAGAGGGAGAGCGAGATAGAGGGGATAAAAGGGGAAGGCAAGAGACAAAGATAGAGAGGGATTAAAGGGGATGGCAGGAGACAAAGATAGAGACGGAGGGGAGGAGGGAGGGACTGGGAAGAGAGAGGTGAGGGAGGGGGGAGAGAGAGTTGCAGGAGAGAGGAGGATGGGGAGAGGGAGAGTGGGAGATATGGAGGGAGAGGGGTAGAGAGAAATAGATGTGAGGGGAGATGGGGAGAAGGAGCGGGAGAGGAACGAGAGAGGGAGAGAGGGGAAGAGGGGGAAGGAAAGGAGGATAGGGCAAGAGAAGGAAGGGGGGAGAGAGAGGGAGAGAGAGGTGTGGGAGAGAGAAGGATAGGGAGAGGAAGTAGGGGGGCGAGAGAGAGAGAGAGAGGTGTGGGAGAGAGGAGGATAGGGAGAGGGACACACACACACACACACACATAGAGGTTTGGGAGAGAGGAGGATAGGGAGATGGAATGGGGCAGAGAGAGAGATATATGTGGGGGAGAGAGATATATATATATATGTGGGGGAGAGAGAGATATATATATGTGGGGGAGAGAGTAGGATAGGGAGAGGGAGTGGGGTAGAGGGGTAGGGAGAGTGAAAGAGAGAGAGATAGGTGGGGGGAGAGATGGGGAGAGGGAGAGGGGGAGATGGAGCGAGAGTGGGAGAGAGCGGGATAGCGCGATGGGGAAAGGGAGAGATTCAGTGAGGAAGAAAGCGAGAGGGGGAGAGAGATTGGGATATGAGGATGGGGATGGGGAAGATATTGGGAGAGGGGGAGAGGGGGAGAGAGAGGGACATAGAGGTAGAGGGGGAGGAGGAGAGGGTGTGAGAGGGGGAGGGGGAGAGGGAGAGGGAGAGGGACGGGGGCAGAGATATTGGGACAGAGGATGGAGGGAGGAGAGAGAGGGGCAGACAGCGAGAGAGAGACCATGGCAGAGGGAGAGAGAGGAGGAGGGACGACATGGGAAGGGAGAGAGGGAGATAGAGGAAAGAAGGGAGAGGGAGAAAGAAGAGAGGAAGATGTATAGGGGGTGAGAGAGGGAGGGAGTGAGATAGAGATACAGGGAGAATGAGCGGGGTGGAGTGGGAAGTGGATAGTGAGGGACTGGGGGGATATGGGGAAGAGAGAGAGATAGGTGGGGGGATAGAGGGGGAGAAGGAGAGGGAGAACCAGAGAGAGGGGCAAGGGGAGAGGAAGAGAGAGGCAAATATAGGGAAACAAATAGAGAGAGAGAGGGATGGAGAGTGGGAGTGGGAGAGAGAGCTGGAGAGAGAAAGGGTGATGGAAAGAGAGTCGGAGATGAGTAGAGGGGGACAGAGGGAGAGGGAGAAGCAGGGAGAGTGATAGAGAGAGAGGAGGAAAGGGAGGGAGATGAAGAGTGAGCATGAGAAGGGGAGGCGAGAGGGAGAGGAAAATAGGGTGGGAGGGTGGTGGAGGAGAGAGAGAGAGAGAGAGAGAATAGGAAGGGGAGGGATAGACATAGCGATAGGGAGAGAGTGAGAGAGAGGGAGGGAGAGAGGAAGACAAAGAAAGAAGAGAGGGGGAGGGAGTGGGGGCGAGAGAGGGGGAAGTGGGATGAGAGATGGATTTGGGAGGAAGGAGATGGGGAGGGAGAGAGAGAGAGAGAGAGAGAGATCGTAGGGTTAGA